>VXAY01000179.1:379677-415605 GCA_013399855.1 Oxyruncus cristatus
GGGCGGGCCCACCGGGCAGTGGGCGGGCCCACCGGGCAGTGGGCGGGCCCACCGGGCAGTGGGCGGGGCCGCCCCGGGGCGGGCAGCGCTTCTCCTCCCAGGCCGCGTTTGCACAAGCGCTCGCAGGCCCCGCCCCTGGGGGCCGCCGTGGGAAGCGGCCCCTTCCCATTCCAGCGGGTGCTACCTCGGGCCGTAGAGCTGTGCTTGTAAGTAGTTCGTCAGGGACGCAGAGGGGAAAACCCTCGGCACAAGAAATGTCTGCCCTTCTGCAGAGGGAATGGGAGCGGTTTGTCCATCTGCCTGCGCACGCCTCACGTTGCCTTTGTTCTGCAGAAAGAGAACACGAAGCCTGCGATGGATCAGCCGTGCGTTCTGCGGTCCCGATGGGCAAGAAGAACGGTTTTCCTGCAGTTACACATAATCAGGTTGGAAAAGACCTCTGAGATCATCGAGTCCAACCCTATGACCTACCACGTCAACTAGACCATGGCATGAAGTGCCACGTCCAGTCTTTCCTTAAACACCCCCACAGACGGTGACTCCCCCACCTCCCTGGGCAGTCCATCCCCATATCTGATCACCCTGTTAAGAAATTCTTCCTGATGTCCAACGTAAACCTCCCCCGGGTGCAGCTTAAGACTATGTCTATGTTAGTAATGCTCGATGTACACATACCTTTAAACATCTATTTTTCTTCCAGGGTAGTTGTTGTCAAAATGCAGCTGATACAGGGACATAGAACTTCAGAGCAAAAATGCCCGTTGCTGACAGAGTTCGAAAATAAAGGGATATTAACTGCTAAGGAGTTATTTGCATGCAATCTACTGCATTTCTAGGCAAAAAAGGTTAAAAAGAGGACTGACAAGGTTTAGGAGCTAACTGTAGCTCAGTGAAGCTTTTAATCAAGTTAACACTCTCACAACCCTTCGGGGATTTTCTTAATTTCCATAATGTGCACCATGTTTTTTGCTTCCCAACAGAAGCCAATCACTTATGTAAGCAAATTGGTTGCATAATTATGCAGATGAAAAAATAAATTTAATTGATTCAACAGAAAAGCATGCTGTTCATTTCACCTGGGATTTAACTTGCTGAGGAATAAAATAAATGGGGAGAGGTCATCAGCAAGTGGGCCTGCTAAATACCAGCTCCATTGCATAGGGTACATATTCCCAAAGAGAGGCCTCCTCCGCCTGCCCCAGCACCGGAATTAATTCCTGCTTTTTAGTTAAGTCTCAGCACTTACTGTGCTGATGGGAGTAGTGCTGTAGCTTTATCTGGTCGTGTTATTCCCTATCTGTACCCAGGACACATCCCACTGGCTCAGCAAGAGCAACACACATTTCCAAACTGAAAGTTTGTTTTATACCAGATAAAACTATCATCTGAAAAAGTCTGTATTTTGACTGCTTGTCCCCTAACAGAAGGAGAATTTTAAGCATTCTTGTTGCTTAATTCTAAGTTACTACAAGCAGCAATGGAGCTGTTTTCTCCTGACTCCTTTGTTTCTGTTTTGATCCTGGATCTGCAGAAGGTCAAAAAGTAGCATCGGTTTCTTGGGAGAAACAGTCCCATCACAGGCAATGGTACAGAACTCTGAGAACAGTCATGTCAGTATTAATTTTTGATATTATTCGTCATTCCAGCAATGATAGAAAAAGTTACGCAGGAAGAGTTAAGACTGAAAAATGTAGACCTGGGATTTGCCAAAAAAATTCCCAAAAAACCCAAACCCACAACGATGCAAGATGCATCTGGAGAATGTGTAAGGACAAGAGATGTGAAGTAGTCATTGCTTTTAATGTGGCTGTATTTTACTACGCTGAGGAGTATGGCATTAAGATTTTAGTAATTAAAGTTGCATTACTATACCAGGGACATTTTTTATTTTTCCTCAAGTGAAACTCTCACTAACATCCACTTGAATTCTTCAGTAAACTGAGCACAGTCTATAACCCTGGCTGTAGCCTCATCTCAAGTCTACAGTTAAAACTGGAAGCTGGCCATCTCCACAGCTGGGAGTTTCAGCCCAATTTATTCATGAGCATTTGCTACACTATGTGCTCTGGCACAGTTAAAAGCTGCATAGTCTGACTGATTTCACACTTTCTTAACCTCCTCATGCAGTGTATCATACTCAAGATTCTTGTAGTAGCTACAAGGTATTACACTGTCCACAACTGCTTTGCTCTTTCCCTATCCTCCTGCATACCTAAGAATGTTAATTACAAGGATCGGAATAGAATTACATAATTTAATGACAATACAGACTCTCAGATATCTTGAATATTTTATATAAAGAATAAAAAACCATTTATTAACATCTTAACAACTTCTCCAAAGGGACCCCCCCAATTGCTCTTTATAAAACACAGTATCAACCTCCTATTTCCAGCTTTTTACCTCTGAGCCCCATGTGGATTCAGAAACTCTCAAAACTATCAATGCTTTGATATAAAACTGTGGTCTTTCAAACCCCATTATTCTGTTTTCGTTACAAGAAACTGTCCATACCTAACAATTCTTCCAAGAGCATACCGTGTAATCAGTGAAAACTGAAAAACGATTTTCACAGAGGGAATTTCTCATGCATCTAACAACACTCCGAAGGAGCGCAGTGTTGTCTACACCAAGCTACTGAAGTTTTTATTTGCACATTTTTCTGTCTCTCTCTGCAAAAAGGTACACATACATTTTATTTCCTGTATGAAAAATTTTATCAAATTAGTTGCTTAATGTCAAACACAGAAGTTCTTTCAGCTTAACTTACACCTGGGAAAAAGCAAAAATATGGATATTGTCAATACATTGAATGGCTGGCTCTGCAAAACTGCATTGTCTCTGTTGTACTTAACTTCAGTCTTCAGAATGTTTTTCCATCTTTCCATTGCTTCCATTCCACACTGGAGTTTTGTCTTGTTTGGCACATGGAATTTCTGTTACCAAAGTACTGAGAATGTTACTCAAGAAACCTTTCTGGCCTTATGATACACATAAAAATGACCAGAATTGTACTATATTTCATGTAGACCCAGACAGTACAAAAATGTGAAATACAGGACTTAGCAGCAAAGTTTTTTTAATTGTCATGTGTATATGTTACAGTTGTCATGTATAGATATTATATTCCTCATGTATGTTGGATTTTTTTTCTGTGGATGATCTAAGTGAAAATTCAAGGTATAGTGGAAAAAATTCTGCTGTCTCTAGAACATCCCAAGATTTGAAGCCATACAGATTACAAAGAGAATTTTGTCCTTCTGCGTCTCTCAAACACAGTAGTAGCCACATCTGGTACCACTTACAAAAATGTGGGATTTAGTTGAGGGTCAGATAGCCTCTAAGTCCAAGGGAAATTAAGCTACAAAGGATCTTAAAAAAGTAATTAGCAAAAATTACTGAAGTTTCTCACTACCAGTTTTAGTTCATTGAAACCTTCCAAAATTGCTCGTCACTAATGCTGGAGTGGCTGCAAGAATATCAGTTGAGATCCCTTATCGGAAACCTGATCACTTCTTCCCCAGCCCTTCAGCTCCTGGGAAGCAAATGTGATTGGATTTGACCAGGTGGATGGCCTTACAAATGGCAGGGCCATCTCGGTGAACACCAAGGGGTTGGAACACCCAGTTTGTTTGAACCAGTGCCAACTGTACTTCAAGAAATTTTGAGGTAAGGGGCTTTTAAAGAAAAGCCATCTGCTTGTTATTACTGAATCCACCATTTTTTAGAGGGAAGGCAGATGAGATACAGAAGAATGAAAACGCAAGAGCCTCTGTCTTTGCCATTTGTCTGTACAGGTGGCACAGGAGGAAAGTAGTGATCTTGGCTATCATCGCATTCAATCCTCTCTTTTCCACTAGCAACTCCCAGACAGACTGGATGAGCAGTGGTATTGAAGGAGGTCAGAACCTGGCCCTGAAGAGGGTCAGGAATCTAAGAACTGATAATCAGATTCATGACATCAGATTAATGGCATGAACCTTAAGATTAGAGTGGCAACCTCCCCCAAAGAGAAGAACCACCAACACCCCCTCAAAACCCCCCACAACTATCCAGTACTAAGATCATGGTGGTTTTCATAATTCAGAGGCACAAAGGACCCCTGCAAGAATGCTCCTGGAACTGGGAAGAGACTTACGCTACCCCAAAGGAGGGAAAGATTTTTCAAACGTTCAGGTCTTATGCCACCATCTTGATCTCCCTTATGATGGAACAGCCTTAAAAACACGTGAATTTCTATACCCAAAAGAGCAGAACTGTTCAGGACAAAAAGCCCTGAAAGGAATGGAGAGCAGGACAAAAAAGAGCTCTACTACTGCCATGTTTGTGATGGTTGGTACTAACACTACACAAAGTGGGGAGCTCAGGCAACTATCAGCTTTGACAGAGGTCCCGTTAATTTGCCACAAGTTTTTCTGATATCAAATGTGTGTCTCTTCTTACCCAGGCGGCACAGATCAGTAGATGAAGTGTGACTTGAGCAATTCATGCTCCGAATCTGACTTGGAATTTGCAGGTGGGAAAAAAGAAGAAATCCAGAAGAACCAGGAAAGGCAGCACAAGCTTGCTAGAAGCCTCCATCTCGTGCAGTTGGCAGAAACTAAAAAATGGGCAAACCCACCTCCCTCTAACAGCATAACCAAGTGGGAAAGCAAGTTTTCCTTTTCAGTGGAAGTACCCATATATACAAATGTGAAGCTATTCACAAGCTATTATCAAGATACAACTAACCCTTTATCTGTGAGCAACATGTGTCTGTGAAGAAAGGTATCCTAAGTCAGGCATATCTCAAGTGATTTTGCAGTTACTTTAGTCTCAGTGCTTTTTATTGGGCTCCTGGAGTAAGGAAATTAACATCTAAGGTGCACAGAGATGGGTCAACATCCTCACAAGTTACTGTGAAGAACACAAAAGGAAACATGCTACAGATTATGAAGCAATGTGGAAAATACCTCACTCAGGAACCGCAGACACCTCAATCAGTGCACTTACCTATACTTATACTACACTCACACTATCACTTGCTGAGAGAAAGAAGTTAGTACTAGATTCTCTGTAAAAAAGGAGAATGTAGGTTCTGAGGCTGCAGCTTCCTCTAATGTTGCCAATTACAGCACATCTATATAAGTCAGTGTGACATTTATATACTTAGGGAAAAAATTACTCTTCTTGTGCTACTATCTGCATTATCATCAACATCAGTATTTAAAAACACAACTTATGTTTGAAACACTGCCATTAATTTGCAAGGCACAGTCTGAACACAGTGGGAACTGCCTTTATTACTCTGTATTATTTTGAAGAATGATTCCTCTAACCCTTAAAAACCAAAAGTCTTAACTAATTAATGACTACTGAAACAGCCAGACCTCCTCAGCCCATTTCATATTCTCCTGAAGCCATTTTAGAGCAGATGAAAGCTCCAGGCTGTAAACTTCTTCCATATTAACGTTCATTGTCATATGCTTAAGAAAAAGCTTCGGATCAGATAAACGAGCTGCTAGAATCAGTCTCTCCACTGCCACTTGATAGGCACTGCTATTCTGAACTTTCTGATCTTCACACCTGTAAGAGAATTTTCACAAATACAAAATTAGGAACCATACAGGCCTTGTGTTGCTTGCCTGACACTCTACGGGCAGCAAGACTACAGAAATATTAAAATAAATCCATGTATTCACTTCACTGGTAATACGTTAATTTCTAGACAGATTTTAGATTATTATTCTGAAGAATTAAAAAGTTAGAAAAAGTATATTTTTAACATATTTTACAGTAATGAAATGTAATAGGCCTTAATGTCAGTGCAAAGTAGCTCCGTAATATTCACATTTCATGAAAAAATGTTTGTCTCCGGGCTGGAAGATTCAGTAAAGGAATGCAAACCATTTAATGAACTGGATATAGCAAGAATTCACATACATGCTTGAATCCAAAAGGTTTAATCATTTTTGGCATGTAACCACTTTTGGAACAAGGCTGAGCCTAAGTGACATGCCTATAATTTTTGCAAGAGCAGAACTTACTCTTTAAGAAAACAAGCAGAGGTACAATAGCACACATATGAAACAAGAGATAAAAAACTCATTTATCAAAGGAACTAAATTAAGAGGTGTATTCCTTGGGAGGGATAGAGAGGAAGGAAGACAAAGTACTAAGGTTTTGGAGATGCACATGTTCTTAACATAGTTCTTAGTTCTTAACAAATGTAGTTTTTCTATGCAGTTTTACATTTTGATGCTGAGCCAGTCAATCTCAGAGAAAAGTGGGTCTTGAAAAATAAAGTTACAGGTATAACCTAGTGACAATCGGTGGTTTACAGACAAAAGGAAAAAAGCAACAAACCACATTTTTAATCATAGAATCAGCCAGATTGGAAAGGACCTCTAAGATCATCAAGTCCAACCCTTGATCCACTACCACCGTGGTTACTAGACCATGGCACTAAGTGCCACATCCAGTCTCATCTTGAAAACCTCCAAGGATGGAGAATTCACCACTTCCCTGGGCAGTCCATTCCAATGCCTGATCACCCTGTCTGTAAAGAATTTTTTCCTAATATTCAACCTAAACCTCCTCTGGCAGAGCTTAAGGCCATGCCTTCTTGTCTTACTGCTGGCTGCCTGGGAGAAGAGACCAACCCCCACCTGGGTACAACCTCTTCTCAGGTAGTTGTAGAGAGCGATGAGGTCTCCCCTGAGCCTCCTCTTCTCCAGGCTAAACAACCCCAGCTCCCTCAGCCTCTCCTCATAGGACTTGTGCTGGAGTCCCTTCACCAGCCTGGTTGCTCTTCTCTGGACCTGCTCCAGCACCTCAATGTCCCTCCTGAACTGAGGGGCCCAGAACTGGACACAGCACTCCTGGTGTGGCCTCACCAGTGCCGAGTACAGGGGAAGAATCACTTCCCTGCTCCTGCTGGCCACACTGTTCCTGATCCAGGCCATCTGGAGGTATTAGGACTCACAGAACAGGGAAAGGAAAACACTAATAAATTTAATATTGAGCTATCCCTCATAAAGAAAATTAAATAAAATGGCTTCATGCACTTCCCAAAAAATAGGCAAGAAATGTTAAGAGTTGTTTTTTGAAAGAATTAACATTTTGACGGTGCCGTTCTACTCCAGTACTTAGCCACAACATAACAAACTATACAGCAAGGTATCAAGTCATCCCGTTTTTGAAAATACAGTATATTCTTGGTGTGGCAGACACATTCAGTTAGGGGACACAAGCCAATATCACTCTGGAACAACTACTTTTCTGCTACACACGTGTAGAAATAATAATGATAAAAAACCCCTAGATCAGAAACAAAGATTAAAAACAAATTTAAAACCAAGCATCCTCTTTCCCAGACACTGTTTCCAGGATCTCTCATTAATTACCTCATCACATGAGCAAATAAAATCAAAATGGTACATATATGACAACAAACCTTTTCAGTATTATTTGAAGAGTCTGACTAGTAGTCATTGGACTTTGAATATAACTGGCATTTGAAACAAGAAATATTTCAATGGCCAACAGCATCTCAACTTCAGACAGGTAAGATGGAATCTTCAAAAGTTTGTGGTATGAATTTCCCTGCAGCTGTGGGTAGCAACCCAATGATAAAGCATCTGAGAATAAATGCAGAAAAATGAGGAATTAGGACCACCAACACTGAACATAGATCTGTTTTCTTCTGTGTGTGACTAAACGTGGAAAAAACCCAAACACTTAATAGATTTTACTATTTCACTAATGAAGTGGTCTGATTTGAGAACTTAGCAAACAGTATTTCACACATAATATTCACTGTTGTAAAATGTTATTTTTTTCTGTGAGTATTATCAGCTGTGATTAAAAAGCTCTGACAGAATTCTGGAGACACCAAGTGTGTCAGGACACAAGTACAACTTAGGGCAGCTCAGACAAAACCCTGTTAATCATGATCACAGTGAGAGAACATTTGAACAGCATTTCCTGCTTTGTTCCTCTAACTTCTGTCAAGTGATCCCAGCAACTCAACCTATATATACAGCATTTTAGGGAGAAAAAAAAAGATGAGGAAACCCCATAATTTCAATGTTAAAGAAAAACAAGAGGGATGGACTCAAAGTAGACTGCTAACCACCACAGTTCTAAGACAGAATCAAACAGTAAATAATGCGACAATGTGGAGAGATGACTGTTGGTGGACCCCAGCAGAGTGGCACACCCAGTATTATCTTAGCTCAGAAATGGGGAGTTGAAAACAATTACTGACTATTAGCTTTTAGTTGAAAGCAATTTTCTTATAGTTAAGATAACCTTCTTAGCCAGACTTCTCAAATCTTACATATTAATAATTTTAGCACCACAGCTCTAAACAGATGTATAAGGAAATACAATTTGCCTAGATGAAAAAGTGAAGATGATGCAATTTTCAAGCATTTCAAGGGTTCACATTTCTGAAAATCTGAAAATGAATATAAAAAATTAGTTTTATCAGAATTACATTTATTTCATGCCAGGTACTATGCAGTGATTCTTATTTTCAACTATTTCCTAATAAATATTTTGGTTACAAATAAATTCCTGATAGTGACACAGAAAGTACTGTTTTTCTTCTTACCCATTTCTCCCCAACATAATGAGATGTTATGAGCATGTTATCCAAAGACTGTAAGGGGAGGACATTGTTTAAGAAGCCACTTACTTTTGTAATATGTCCTAGCTTTAGACCACAAAGAACTTCTTCCCAAAGCTGTGATTAATCTTCTAAGTAAAATAAAATCAATAGCAATTTTTTTTGAAAGCATGAAGTCTACCGCAGACGATGAGACCCCAAGGCTCTTGTTCTCAAAACAGGCATTTATCAGCTTGTTAAAAAGGCAGCTGTACTGAGAAACATCTACAATATCTGAAATGAAAGGAAGAATATTAACTACTGAAGTCAAATGTAAATCTAATTGAAGAATCACTTCCCAATCAGTATCTAAATGAGGACTCCTGCTTCTATCAGCAAAATGAAACAAGGTTGGGATAACATGAATGCTTTATTCATCAAAAGTTGTTTCATACACTAGTTCATTCACATTGTGAAAGAGAAGTGTTAAGGTCCAAGTTAATAATTTGCTGCCAAAACCAATAGGATCAGATAAAAATACATTCACTTGCTCAAGCCTATAAATACCATCTTCACCTGATCTCTCAGACTTAAAATTTCCACCAATAAAAATCACCTTAGTGCCTCCAGTTCTGATTCTACTCTTAACTGTCCTTTTCCTGGCAGGACTGAGCAGCCTTGTATCCACCTCATGGCTCAAAGAACTAGATCCTTTCAGAATTCTCTAAGGAGATGGTCTTCCAACCAACCTCTCCTAACATTCCTAAAAGCACACACTGGCAATAGACTGAGATCTACACAGAGGAATCAGCTGAGGTTTCCTCAGTGGATCTAAAGTAACTACACATCTCATTTTGAAGTACATGTCCAAAATTTGCAAGATAAATTAAGCCCAAAAGAGCACTTAGTTCGTAGTACGGTAAGTAAAAGATGTCTAGGTTAGCTGGCTCAGTTACAGAAAAAAAAACAAACCTAAGGCATTCATCTAAAACTAAGATAAAATTAATCATGCCAATTATATCCCTATTTGATTTCGTTGTATAGACTATGTATGATCCTTAAAAATTTAATCGTCTTTCCTGTTGCCCTGCGTAATTGAGTCAACTGGAAAAAGAGGACAGGTGTACACACACTATGTGTGTGAGAGTGTGCAGGTGTGGCAAGAGCTGCAGAGTACAATACAAATTAAAACTGACACAACACTCTGGAAAAAAAAAACAGGCTTGTCTAAAACCATCTTACTTAACAAATTTTAGCTGGAAAACAGAGAAAGA
Source organism: Oxyruncus cristatus (assembly GCA_013399855.1). Classification (NCBI taxonomy): domain Eukaryota; kingdom Metazoa; phylum Chordata; class Aves; order Passeriformes; family Cotingidae; genus Oxyruncus; species Oxyruncus cristatus. Next base: position 389,542 of record VXAY01000179.1, read on the forward strand.
ACAGCACAAAATCATCTGTTAAATTTTCAAGTTGTAACATAAAAGTACCTCTTCCTTTACTTACCAGACTGTTTTTGCAAACCTGGGAAGTTCTGCAGAACTTCAAATGCCTGCCTGTACAAACTCTTACTCAAGTATTTGTGCACTAGAGTATGTAACAGATTGTGTCGATTGAGGATGTCCATTTTATCACAAGGCCACAACGGTGCATCTGTGGTCCACTCTGACTCTGTGGCAAACAACAGTGCAGTGTTATTTCTATGAACTCAGACTGCTGGGCACTGAGATTTTTGGCCATTAAAAATATACTGTAAACTGTAGCATAACACAAATTTCAGATCTGCACAGGAAATGCAGTTCCAGTTATTAATAATTCATTCCTTATGACAAATGCTCCTCTGATGGATTCTCTGAACCTTTATACTGTAAACTATTGTTAAATATCACAGAAGTAAACTGGACTGTCAGTGGCATATATATGTAAATATCTATGTACACCTGTAAAACTGAGTAGCAAATTTTAGATCCAAATATTTACAGAACACATTCTATTCTTTATACTTGAGAGTTTCTTCTCCTTTCAGCAGATCAGAATTCCAAAAAGCCAGAAATAATATGTTATTTAACTGCAGAAATATGGTACTATTCTAAAGCAATTATATTAAATGGGGATACTGATAGGTATAAAGAAACTCCATATTGACCCAAGCCTGAAATTTTTTAACACTGAATGTCCCCTGGCTCAAAGGAAATCTACGTGGGGCAGGGTCATTTTCCAAGTTGCACTCCTCCCTCATTACAGCAGACTTTTGAGTGGAATGGTGTTGATACCAGACTACTACGAAAACTTTTCTGAAAAATATTATGTATTATTTCTTATACATATCAGGAATACTACTAACGAGTAAGATGGATCACATTTGCTTGTGTTGTCCCAGTATCATTAACCTTATTTAGAAACACAGACCAGCTTGTATCTTTTATCCAAAATTTGTCACAGAAGGGAACGCTTCAAATTTAAGCCAAAAGCTTACCTCTCAATACCCTTGTCGCTCCATCCAAACTTCCACAATTAAGAAAGATTTCTGCAGCTTTATTAACAATCTGACATCTTGATGCTGACCTCCCTGCACCTATAAGTCCTTTCAAGAGTGTAAAATGTATCTGTAGCTCGTGCAGTTTATCCAGAACCTTCCTTCCCTAGCATAAGAGGGAGAAGGGAAAGGGGGAAGGTCAGAGAAACCAGTGGTATCAGTGAACAAAGAGTGTATTTACAAAAATACAGCAGATTTAATTTAGCGGTATAGGTTTATAGGCATCAGTTTAGTTATCCAAACTGAGTCGGGGGGAAGTCTAGCAACACTTCTAAAGAAGGGGTTTTATTTTTACTATGTAGGCAAAAAACCTTGACCAACCCCTTGTTGAAGAGTTCCCAGCACACTATGCCCCATAGTATTATTTGTATTATATACTGTCCCTATACAGTATTTTTAATATACTTTGTAATTAATTTGTATTTGCTTAGTTAATTAGTTTTTACTTTTGATTCCATTCAGCATGACACGATCTGCAAAATTCTAAAAAGATCATGCAGAGAGTTTCCTTTTTTGCAGTAGAGCTATAATTGTTAAATTGAAATCACTACTCCAGCATAAGCCAAAGCAAACACTGACAGTTGTATGCAGCAGGACAGTAAGCTGGAAAGAGTTGGGCTTATCTGGCCAACAGTGTAACAGCCAACAACTTGGTTGATTGCCAAGATTCCAGGCTGATATTTAGACTGGTTTCCTACAGAAGCTTCATCTTAATTTTTTGGTTGTCCTTTTCAAAACTGGAAGAAAGGTAACAGTCTCAAAAATAATTAAGATTTGACCAATCTAGAATAGATGATGATTAAGTCAAGTTGGGATATCAAAATAATGTTCCCAGCAAGGCAAGGCCAGGCAGAATTCAGTACTTGTCCTGTCTGACTGCACCTTGCTAGTCAAGCAACATGGACCAAGCTCCAAACTAGATCTGTTTCAGCTCTTGTTTAGTGGGTGCATCAAAGAAAAAGCAGCTTATTAAAAATTGTGGTTTTGTGTGAGCATGCATTGTGGTGGCAGAGTAAGGGGTCATGGAGATAGAGGGAAAGGGAAGTTTAGGAGAACACAGAAGCTGACAGAAAATGAAACTCACTTATTAAGCAGCTCATGATTTGAAAATGCTTTATGCATATATGTACATACATACTGTGGACTGGCATGTGCTCAGAACTGGAGACTTTTGAAGCCCTACAGGTACAACTGTTTATCTCAGCATAACCCATGAAAAAATACTGAAAGTATCACTGCAGTCAGCATTTAAAGTGTGAAGAACCCATTCAACTGTAGATGTATGAAGCTGAAAGGGAAACTTACATACCAGAAAGGCTCAGATGAGAGCAAAACAGAAACCTGAAAATAAAATCTAAGTGCAAACCAGAGACAAAATATAAAATTTAGGAGGAACTGCATCAATTCCACCTTTCTGGCAAAAGGAGGGACCGCTGAGAAGTCTTCCTTATAGGAAGATGGAAAGTATGCAGCTATAAGCAGAAAAATGATCTATAAAGGAAGAGCACTCAAAATCCAGTTGTGGAATTAGATCCTTAATTGGACCAATTCTCTGAAATATTTAGAAGCTGGAAAAAAATAAACCATAGCAAAGTTCTGCAAGATAGGAAATAGACGAAACAGGAAGTGGGTGAAGTAACTGCCAAAGGAGCACTAATGTTACAGGATTCTCTACAAGTACAAATCCAGAAAGCAGTCTCATGTTGCTTGAAGAGCCACCTCCATGGAAAACATATTCATGTTTCAAATCTGCACGTTTTTTCAAGGTACATCTGTTTTACGAATTTTCCTTACCTCCTACAAAGAATATTCTCATCAGGACCAAGGAGCATACGTATTTCCCCCCTGAGAGCCACCATTCATTAAAACTACGCAATAATAAAGGGGTTTGATGTTCATAACAGAAAAGTGATATGAAAAGCATTCTAGAGTTTCAGACAGTCCAGCATATTCATAAAATGGCAGAGGGCATGTCCTAAAGACAAAACTAATGTAGGCAGAGCAGGAAGAGCAAATCCATCGCTATTTTTATTTCTGGACCTTCTTTTGGACAAAAGGCACAGCATCAAGGAGATACTAGCCCCTAACCACAGGATTAGGGATTTATCTGATACATATAATGCAGTGAAACTGGTTGAAGAGAGGTAGAAATGATAGATCCCTGCAGCACAGATCAATTTGGGACCTGCTAGTTCTGATAAAAATCATTCAGAGCAGAGCCTCATTCACAGGCTGTCTGAAAGGCTATTTGAGGATCTCGATCAGCAGTCTGTTGAAAAGTGGGTTTGATACCTAATGCAACATTTTCAAAGAAATCATGAGTTTTTGCTCTAGATGTGACAAAAATCATAGTATTGAAAGAGGCATCTACTTTTAGTAACTCATGTTGTACAAGAAAAACACTACACACGCTTTTGACAACTTGCTCCTCTGAAAGTAGGACATGAAGATGAATCTCCTTGGAATATTAGGGGTTATGCAATCCAAGTATCAGGATCACCCTTAAGAAGGATCTGGAAAACAGCTAAAATGTATGAAGGCAAACACTATATGCTGAAGATGACAGCCAAAATCCAAGCCAAACTAAACTCTTCAATGGGCATGTGAGCACTACCACTCCTCAATGCCAAAAATTTAGATCACCTCTTCTATGGTTAAGACTATCTTAACTGTTCTAACTGCTGTTTTGTGGAACAAAAATACCTAAAAAATTCTAGTGCAGTATTACGTAAGTGCAAATGCAAAGACCCTCTCCCCTTTACTCTTAAACAGTACCACACTGTGCTGTAGCTTGACAGGGACCTGCCAAATTCAAATCAACAAGCTGATGCTGCAAAATTAATGATTCATCAGAACAGGTGGACTGTTTCTAGACTAAGCATCTCTATCAAATATATCCTGAGACTTGGCTTGACTAATAGCATAAAGGCAATTTAATTCCTTGAGGTGAACCAAAATGGGTTCCTTGATGACAATTCACAAAAAAAACCAACCCAAAACTTCAAGAGACAAAAGGAAGAAGACAAAAAGAGCATTTCCTTTTGTTCATAATAATTCATAGTAGAAATTATCTTGTATGGGATGAGGAACATCCCAGTACAGCATAGTTATTAGCTGAAAGGATCGGGCCCAAGTTCAGAATTTGATCACCAAACAAAATATACTCCAAAATCACTGGTGGTTTATATTATCTCTTATGCTGTCACTTGTCATGTTACATTGTATAGGAGATCCAGTCTGGTATACACTGCTTCCTTCCAAGAAGAAAAAGATGAATTTAACATTGAAGCAGATATTGCTACACTGAATTTATGACCAATATTGCATAAGGAGTGTAAAATAGCCAGTCAAAAGTCTGGTCTCTTAGCCCTGGCCCTTTATAATATCTGACAGCAAAGAAAGCACTGTAAAGGGTATTTCTTTGTGATGTCCAAGTTTTGCAAGATTCACAGAATTTAGAAACTTAGATTCTATCGAAGAAAAGCACTTTCAGTGGTGTTCTGAGGAAGCACTTTCAGTGCTGTTGACCAAGAGCAGCAGCAGCCTTGCTATGCTGCTTTTGTGTCTTTCTGGCCTTCCCATTCTATCTGAGGTCAGATGCAGAAGCACCAGTGCAGGCAATTGCCGAAACTTCTCTAAATATCATTGAATTGTGAGGTCTCAAAATGCAGCATTACTGCCAGACAGGAGAAACAGACGTTTCTGGGAAACAAGCCCATCAGCACCTCACCCTAGAACATCAGGAAGACTGGTCTCCTAATTCATATTCAACCTCAGCTCAGAAAAATCACAGGCTGAACCTGAACAATCAAATTCCTAGGTTGCAAGACAAAGTTATGATGGGCTCCACAGAAGCCCACTGCTCAGAAAGGCACAGTAAAATGCTTTGATCCAGCCGGACAGTTAAGAAGTACTAAGATGGAGAGGAGGTAGATGGAGCCATTCAACTAGAGAAACACAGTTTAACATCTAGAAGAGAAATTACTACTTCTTCAAGTCAGGTTCCTATAGTCCACGTATACCTTTGTCCACTGCAGTACTTCGTGGTAAGAATACATTACACTTATTCCAGTTCTCCCAATGAAAAGTCTGTCTGCTTCATTAGGCTGTGAAGTTTTCATTACTGGAAAGAAAACAAAAAGCGTTTTTTTTTAAACTGCACATGTAAATGCAGTTTAAAAAAACGCTTGAAAAACACAGTCGTGAAAATATCAAATTCGTTTTCTGAAATATTTGACATTAAAAGCAGTAACTTCTTAAGTCTTAACACTGCTAGGTTAAGTAACTATAGTTTATACAGACAGTATTTCATAGTAGTCTGAGTCATCTATAAAATGCTTGGACATATAATGGCATAATTCAGTAACATCATTATTTGTAAAGGAAGCTTTACATTTTCTGGCAACATGAAGAAATTTTGGTAATTGCAGAACTGAGTAATTACAAGTTTTTCCAAACATACTGTACAACCTCTTTGGTCTCAACCCAATCAGGTGTGGGAATATTTTTTGTACCATTAGAAAATAAAAACAGGTATTTTAAAATGTAGTGTTTATTTAATATTTATCTCATACTTGCAATCTCTATTTTTGTGTATGCTTTCTAATGCATTTAATATATTAGTGAAGTAGTACATGTATATCATTTATAAATAAAAAAATTGGGGGTGAGTGTTCAAAAATCTTTTACTGATGGAGGTGCCTATCAGTTTGGATACCACTACTCTAGGGAAGACAAAGGTCCAAGCTCTGCCAAAATATTGTCTCTCTCACAACTGGAAGCTGCGATAGCTGTTTAGTAATATAAAAGTCTGCGGTCAGAAAGGTAATGTCACATATGTGGAATAAGTATTCATCACGTTTTAGTAGTTAATGCAGGATGAAAAGTATCTGAGTCATCCATTACAAAATGCTTAAATATCCAACTGACACTTCACTGAGCCTTGGTAATTTGTGAGCTTTCAGGAAGAATGATACAGATAAGCAAATGAAGGGGCATAAGGAGGAAAGGAGCAACTAGAAGGTGTTTTGTGGACCCAGCACTTGGAGAAACTCCTGGTTCTTCAGAGAATAACTCTAAAAATCCAAATTACTAAGAAAAAAAAAAAAGTATAAATTATGTATATGATGTAACCCTGTTCAAGGTGTTTTAAAATACACAACTATATATACTGATAACTCTAAAGTTTATTTATGCTATTAATAGTGGGACACCTCACATGACAATACTTAAATACATTTGCCTTTGTCCTGAGTATAGGCCATTTTTATTAAAAGACCACAAATATTAGGTTCCTTTCTTTATTTCAAAAAGCTCAGGTGTTCCTCCTTCAGAATTTTCTTTTGACTTTAAGTGTAAGCACTATGGATTTTACTTCTAGTAAAAAATGGCTTCTATTGAACATTACAGTTGATTGCATCTGTAACTCAAGAAATTTTGAACACTGTAACATAAAATTAATAATCATAAAACTACACAAAATAATTTTTTATCTCTTTTAAAACTCTACAAAGAATAGGGATGAACAAAAAGCATTTCTTGTATCTTAATTTTACCTGCATCAGCAAAATCACAGAAAGGAACCTCTGGTCTGTCCGACTTAGAATCTTTGGTTAGTATTTCAGCAATAGATAAAAATAATTTCTGAAAATCCTCAAAACATTCACATCCAGTTCTTGCATTAAGATACAAAGTTCCCAGCTTGGTCCAATCCCTTTTTTCCTTGCAATGCTGTGAAGAGGGCAAGGGACAAAGATAAGCAAACCTACTTTCAGAACATCAAACAGAAAATATATTGAAATTTGAGAGATCCACCTGGGATGGACTTAAAACAGAAAAAAGATGAAATGCTACTGCCAAGAATTTTCAAGTTCATATGGCACAGTTACATGTTGCCTAACTTGCATGGACTGCAAATTACTTCTGTCCCTCAAGAAATAAGATTTTCTTTTTTCATGTCATGACCCCCACTGGAGAACCTCCTAACTTATGCATCCTATTTAAGAACTGGCATTCATCCAGTATTTACTATCTTTTTTTTTTTTTTTGATATGATGCACACTGGATTTATGGTTATCTTCTATACGAGTTAGTCGTTTGCTTGCCAGATCACTTGGTAACTTCGGTGTTCAAGGAATAAAAGAAGGTTCTTCCCTCCTCATATTTCAATGTCTGGATCTGAGTACTATCGGTGATAATATGTAAACTACAATTGAGCAAAATAAGTAATCTGACCTCGAATATGAAACACACAAGTGTCCAACTACAGAATGTTTTATAACATTTTCTTATTCTTTAAAACTCCTGCTTAGTGTTGTCAGTTGCAGCCTTTTACAATTGTGTGTCTTTATACTAGATGTTAATTCTATCTGCTAAATAATATAAATAAATTTTTGGTGAGGACTGATGTACCACTACCTACTACAAGCACAACAAATACGAGGCATAGGAAATAATTGCTTAAAGTTACAAAAAGTCATAAAATCTTTGAATTACATGCAAAACCAAGATATGAACGACAAGTATGTAAATACTTGAAATACTGACATCACAGAAAAGCCAAAGCCAGTCTTCCCTTGCATGCTAAGCCTTCCCAAACATGGTTTCGCATAAAAGCATTTGATCATAAGCTCAATGTACTCAATAATAAAGCCCACTAATTTAGAAAGATGTAGAAATTGCTATTTCTTCTACATTTAAAAGAAGGCACAGTTTAAGTATTCCAACAGGTTTGAAGAATGCACATACCATACCTGAATTTCATCCGCTGCCAAGTTGAAATCAAAAAGCCAGTTTTTTTCAGAATTGTGTCTTTCCTTAAGTCTTCCACATGAAAAAAAAATATTAATACTTAATTTTAACACACCCTATTGAACTAAACTATGCACTAGCAGAAGGTAAACAACAAAAGACCATATATGAACAATAAATAGAATCAAAAATTAGATCAGTTTACCTCAATTTATGCAAACTGCACACTGAAAACACTCATTTACAATCTTGCCAAGGGAAGGCAGTAAATGTATTAAACAAGTAATTTAGCAGAGCTAGTTTCACAGAATATACTCCCATGTCTCAGTTGAAATGTAAGTGAAAAGGTACAAATAAGACTTGCAATCCACTAAGTAAACACAGAACTGTATTGTATGTATTTCTGACATAAAATGACAAGCACAAGTCACCTTGAAATACCTAGGAGCACAACACTTTATTCTGATGCCACCACTGACGATGGATACATCTACCCAGTGTGATGCTACCATGTAGAGATGCATAACCTACACAGGAATGTGCCAACACGTGTAACTGAAGCAGCACAGGTGCTCAGTCTTCACAGACACAGACCATTTCTGACCTTCAGCTGAACTCACATACACACTGAGGCAACCCGGAAGAAGTCATTATTTTGTGGATCATATTCCCGATACAAAAAGTGATTAAAATGACCTTCAGCATTTGTGGTAAACTGCACTGGTAGAACACTGAGATCCATGGCTGAAAGTACTCTATGGGAAAAGTATGCAAAGGCAGCAAATAATTTCTACAGTTCTTTCAGTTGGAACAGAGGTGGTTTGTTTTCAGATGGCAGATGCTGCATATTTGGTTTCCTCCAAGAATCAAAGGTATGTTTATGAATCACAAATTTAGTTTGTCAGCTTGCATGTGTGTGTGTATATGATGCAGATGATACAAAAAAGAAAAAGGATCACAATGTTGTTCAAGTGATGGGGAAGTATCAACAGTTTTGGAACAGATTTGACATTTTGCCCAGCATTATCCAGCAGTACTTCAAAATGATCCTCCTCCCCTGTAGTGTTGGCACAAGTGTTCATCTAATGACACCATAAAGGAAACTAGAAAACTACTTCAGACTGTAACTAATCCTCATATTGTCTAGAAGGGTTATTTTTTGCAGAAGTACTGTTTGCTTATGTGGGCGTAAATGATATATTAAACCATGATGTTTCAAATTTGACTAGTTATATAAACCTGTAGCACAGGAGGGAGCAGATTGTACAGTGATGGTTGATACAGAAAAAACTAATAACTGTGGTCAGAATCTAAGTTTTGACTTAACAATCCTTGATCTTCGAAGCACAGTAGATTGACACCACTTTAAACACAATTAGGCATGATATGACAGTATTTTAATTCAAAACATCTTTTAAAGATTTTACATAACTTTATAAAAATAGAATCTGAAAAAGGAACTAGATAGGCATAATTAGAAAAACAGTTCCTTAAAGACATACCTGGATTTTATGTTCAAAACAACACTTATTTCCCAACTGGAAACTTGCAATTGGTGAAGTAACTTAATAATATAGTCAAAATGGTCTAACTCAAGGAACATACCAGCATCAATTAGCTGTAACATCAAAAAAAGTAAGAAAAGTAAGCATATCAAAAAATTGTGATCACTTAATGGATTTTCAGAGGTAAGTGGCAAACAACATTGTGAAAAACATGTCACAGTGAATCTTAGTCAAAAAAGAATAGATTAAATAAAAACCCATACAACTAATTCAGCTACTCACAGTAAAAACTTTTAATATTATTTCAGTACTATTTTTTTAAAGTAATATGTTTGAGTTTTAAAACAGGGGAAGTATTTCAGAAATTCCAACAAGCAGCAGTAGTACAAACTCATACCTTATGAAAGGTACGCATTAATGTAGGCACAGCATCTCGTAAATTCAAAGAAGCCACTTGCTCAAAAACTTTTAGAAGAACATCTGTAGTTGGCTAATTTAAACAAAAGAAAAAAAAGCACAATCAGTTTTGCAGCTCTGTTCAATAACAAAGCTTAGAGATTTTATAAGGGGAACCTTTGAATTGCTCCCCTCACCCAAGATCTGAGCACTAGAGTAAAACCAAACTTATTAATACAAATGGCATAATCCTCAAACTTGGAGTTCGGAGAAACTATGGAACACAGATTATAAAATATTCCATAGTCACCTACCAGTGTCTTGATTTCCACAGTTACATTCAATATCCAAAATACTTCCTTCAACAAACAGTTCTTGAGCAGAGAAACAAGAAGATCGTTCAACACTTGAGAAGCAAAATCCACACCAGGAATAACTTCTCTGTAATACCGCACAAATATCTGAACTGAAAAAGGAATTAAATTAATTTCACGTCGGGGTAACTGATGCTAACTATTTAAGCAAGTTATTTCCTTACATTTTAAATACAATGTAACAACCCTTAATTATCCAAGATATCATGGGACAGGGATATGGAGAAAAATGTGTGAAAGGATCCAGTCTGAATACAGCGTTAACCTTACCAGACTCAGACTGACTATTCTGAAATACCTCATATCACTGAACTGCACACTGTAAGCCCCGCAGATTTCAAGAAAGTTTAGCTGATTTGGTGCAACACAAAAAAATGCACAAAACCAGGTCAGATTTAGTATGCGCATCAAGGTAGTAAGGCCTTTCCAGACATGAAGCTCTAGAATGTGCAGTGGTGTGTTATGGTGGCTGGTTTTACAACGTGTTGCATAGCTAGCTTTCCTTTACAGACACTTAGCTTGCTGGCACACAGCGTTACCCACATCAGAACACCCAATATTTTAACACGGGAACAATACAGCACAGGGTGCAACTGAGTCCTCTGTTCACATTCTGCTACACTCGGGGAAGCTCTCAAAAACTTAAGACTGCTCAAGACAGGTACAAAAGGAATCACTGTTCAGAGTGAAAAAAACCCAAACCAAAACAAAACCCTTTCTGACTTAACTCAAAAGCTCAGATGGACCTACATCAACTGCAGTCCTTAAAATGGGTTTATCATAACTGCTTGCATATATGGTAACATGTAAGGACTAAACTAAAACTGTTCGGGTAGAGTAGCAAGAGCTTCATTCCAAAGTTCTTGGGTTTGTGATGTTTGGCCAGGGTGTTCAAAGCACCTTAACAAAATTTGGGTTCTTTTAAACCTCCACCCTGCCCCCGTTATGCATTTCTACTCTCAAATCCAGTTAGTCAGGTTAAGTTCGTTTTCTGTGGAAGTAGGTTTCTAACAACCTCCTGAGGTAACTGTGTACTTAAACTCCTAGCCTCGCTGGGAAATTTAAACATGAAAATGCAAGAATTGAACATATTCATTTGAAATAGGAACTTCTTATTCACTGCTGAAGTGGTAACCATTTCTCTCTCGATAACCTATTTTATTTGCTTTAAATAAGCTAAGTATCAAAGATACATCAACAGCTATACCATACCTGCACGTTTTAGGAGGCCTGGTTCTTGGATATTAATGTACGTCCTAAGAATTGCCATGCAAATCTAAGAGGAAAAAAAAAAAAAAAAACCCAACAAAGCAAAAGAAACTATAGTGAAATGTTACCTCAGTTTACACCAAACAAAAGAACTACCCACAAACACGACTTCTATCATGAAATGAGCTTTACATTGAAAGTGCAGTTACTTCAAGATTAGTATTAATGCGGCAGACTGTAAACAGAGAAAGGGAAGCAAAAATGTTAAAGTGAAACGTGGTAAGAAAAGTTACATGGAACGTACCAACTTAAGAAGTCAAAAAATCATCCGAATATGAAGATGGTAACACTGATTATCACAAAGAATCACAAATAAGGACATAGAACAAAAAACTCACAAACTTCATTTAATGAACCATTTCACCCCACACCCACTTAATGAAAAAAAAAAAAAAGTCCACATAAGTTATTTGGTATTGGAACATTCTTGTCTTAACCTGTCAGCTTTGTGATACTTACACATTTTGCTCTATTTCTGCGGATGAAATAAAAAAGACTACTGTGTTTAAATCTTAGAATTCCAAGTTAGGGAAAAAAACCCATCCACCCTTTCAGATATCCTTTGTCATTTCTGGAACATTACAGTCTTTCCACACAACAATGTAAACAGGTCATATTTAATACTATTTTGTGAAATAATGAAAATTCAAGAGACAGAAGATGCCTTAAATTAGGTAGTCATGTTATTAGAAAATTGAGCCAGCAACTTAAAAATTACACAGGCTCCGCTCATGGAGTTTGTTACACAGCAAATGAATGATCATCAAAGCTAAAGATACTGGCTTGTGGCCAAGACATCTTTCTTTTTTTAAAACCATTAGCCTGTTTGGATCATCAAGCCCAAGAACACAAAAACTGTACGTCTAAGTATGTTAAATATAAATCTTACTGTTTTTACTTTGAAACAGTATCATAATGTTATTGAACTATAGTCCAAGAGACACATTTCAGGAAATCATGTCAAATTTTTGATCATTAATATATGTGAAGTGTGACTTGACAATTGGGTTAATTCATTTAATCCAAATCTATAATCCCAGGTGGCTGAGGGCATTTCCAAAACAAACTCTCACACATGCTTATAGTATGGAAATTAGTTTGGTTTCTTTTGGAATCTGTTTTTCTCCTTTCTTGGACTGACTCCCAAAAAAAGCCAAGATTGCATCTGGAGCTCTGACTGTTCCAAGTATTAGTGAAATTGCCTGGAAAACCCACTTGTAGTAGTATTTAATCATGGGACGTGTTACATTACATTAGTAAAAGAAACTAAGTGTGTTATTCCTTTACAGCTTCTAGAAGGCTTCAGTTGATTTAGCTGTTTCAATTTTAAAAGATATAACTACACCTACAGACCATGTAAAAACCTGAGAATCCCTAAATTTTGAGTTAACTGTAATAGATTTTGAATGAAGGTACATGAAAGAGATGATTCCGATTTTCAAAAGGTAGTATAAATCACACTATTTTGTCATCTATCAGTTGGTTGTATGACTTATTTAACATGACAATAAAAACCACAAGGACTGTGTACGTTATAAAAGCAACCAGCTGTCCAGTAAAACACGGTCCTACCACAGTAACACAGAGGTGCTTATTCAGAAGAACAAGCACAGGAATTTACGAAATCCTTCAGCATCTTCCAGCCAGTGTACACTCTGATGTTTAATAAGTGAGAAAACCTCATGCTGCAGCCTTTTGCTCAGGAGATCAAAACCAGGATCCTTTTTACAGGCGATTCTGTTTATGAACCCTGTGTAATCTTTACTCCCTATTAAATGTGGCTGAAACTGACCAACTGACCATTTCAAAAGTCATTTAACGGCTGTTAGAGACAGTAACAGAAGGACAGTGTAAAGTCTAATTTCTTTAGGAATCCAGACTAAAAAACTGAAACCAAACCCCCACCACAACAGAAGGATATACTCAAGGCCCTGAAGTTGCAAGACAACACTAATGAAGACAGAAATCTTGCTGTTTTATATTCTGTTTGCTTCCAGTTAGAGGTTCATATGATCGACGAAAAAGAAAGTATGAAGCCACAAAAAGTAGTCATTTCTTTAGTGGATACAAGTCAAAATAAATGAGTAAGGTGCACAAAGCTAAAATAAAATGCGACAGAGAAATACAGCTTGCATAAAGACATCTTTTCAAACCACCTATTTAACCGTGCAATTATTATCCATGCTACACTCTGAAGTGCCATTTGAGCAAAACAATTTACAGTATTATGCCCACTGTCTCTTGCCCTTTCACTGTGCACCACTGAGAAGAGTCCAGCTTCATCTTCTTTATCCTCTCTCCATCAGACACTGATACATACTGTAGATATGTAGATCTGACCTCCCTTTAAATACTTCTGGGAGCACTTAAAACACAATCTTAATAGTTTCATTTACTTTGCCTAGTACAAAAACAGATTTCACTGTTTGAAATTAAAGGCATCTTAAAAAAAAAACAAACAACACCAAATAGTAACTTGTACAACTCACTGAGCAAAAGAGTATGCTGATTTTCAAAACATATGATGTTTTTATAAATTAAAACACTGCTGCGTTGTGTGATCAATAGCAACTGTAAAGTGTTAAATACTGGGAAGTTATGCCTTAAAGCATCAACCATTTACCTAATGAAAAGGAGAGAACATCCATTATGGGGAAAGGTACTTCTCTTCAAAACTTCCAGTAACAATCATCACTGGAAACAAAACATTAAGCAAGTGGACTACCAGTCTGCACAGCAGTTCCTGGAGAGATGTATTTCTCCCGTATATGACTGGATGACTTTGTTACTTTACCTGTTTTCCACTGATGTACTTTGGTGCCACCATGAGGTGCTTGGCCTATTATTGTTTTGAAATGGACAGGTCCATAACATAAATAAATATGCAAACAAAAAAACCTCAAAGTATACTTTCAGACTACCAGTAAAGTTTGGCTAGGTTTGGTGGGCAGAACAGTGAAACTGCTGGACTGCTGCACCACAAGTAAAATCAAATAGAATGGATTTTTTAACAGTTTCAGACAAATAATTCTTTAAGGTGCCTGTATATAATGAAGCATTACAAACCACAGTAATTCACGTAAACTAGCTTAAAATTACTAATATTCACTACAGCCTGCTGAAGATTTGAGGAAAAGGGAAAACATCCCATACAAAACTGCTCTCAAATTATCTTACTATTTTTAAGACATAATACAAATTTTCAAAGCATTAGCAAAAAAATAAAGCAGCTTTTTTTCCAGACGTAGAAAGGAATACAGAAAACATCAAGAAAAACAAAACTGAATTACACTGATGTATTTTAAAAATTCTGACGCAGAAGATGGATATAAGCTTCTTTACATACTACTTTTTTTTTAGTAATTATGTCTAACAGGCTCACTAGAAGTTATTTTTTACATTTTGATTCTGAAATGTCTTACTGACACTAATGATAAAACTGCACTCATACCAAGAAGATGGTAGATAAGAAATATATCTTCTAAGATCTGATGAGGAGAAGTTTAGGCATTTTCATTTGTTTTGACATTTTTGTTTGCTTCCAAGTGACTTACAAAACCACCTGAGTCTTGGTTTCATACAACCAATTCCAAAATCTTATTACATGATTGCACAATTAGCTTGCCTTGCACTGTTCTTGTAAGTATTACAGACTCACAATGTCTCTGTTAAATGGTTTGAAAACATACCTACTTTGCCCATCACTGGAAAACTATTTTTGCTTGCAAATACTATGCGAATTGCCGCTCCACTTGAGGAGATTACACCATCTTTAAAACAAACATGCTCGTACTGCACAAAACATGCAGAAAGTCATATACCATATATAGCTTTTGACTTTCAACAATATATATAGTCTTTGCAAAGGTTTGCTGAAAGTCTCTGATGCTCAGGATAGAAATGTCTCAGAATCTGTGCATTCTACTACTCTATATTTGCACGGCCTAATTCTTGCTCTTTGGCTGATGCCTGTTCTCTTAAAAAGTCTGCTAGTTCAAAGTTTTAACATGCTTTAAAAAAACAACTTAAGAGACCTTGATAGAAAGATTTTCTGGACATTTTTTTCATCCATCTATCTCTGACGTTTACTCCCTTCCCATATATAAATAAACAAAGGAGATGATGTTTTGCATTTAAAGTGTTCACACTTACAACCTGTTCCTAACTTCAATAAATCTTGTTACCTTTTCATCCCCTTGTTCAGGAACATGACAGAACCGACATCTTGCTCTTGTACACCCACGTGAAGTCATGAAATAGTATCTGCAGTATTTACGGGGCAAGTCAAGTGCATCGAGGATCTGCTGGACTGAATGAGAAGCCTGAAATAAAATTGCAACAAGCTGAAAAGACCAAATGAGTAGTACTTTTTGAAATCAAACATGCTTTTTGAGAATTTCAAAATAACTACAAATTATAAAGAAAAGCAAAAAATATGGGATCTATAATTAAACCTCCGAAACAACCCTCATCTCTATATTGTCCTCGCAGCATTTCGAAGGGGACAAAGATCAATCTCTTGTCACGTCGTGCTAGTGCGTAACACAACAAAAGCCTGTCCTGAAGACCACAGACAGGCAGAATGCAAGAACTGCTAAATGAGACAGACAATGAGTAGAGAGGAGGAAGAAAGAGAAAGGTGACAAGCTCCTGCATGGCTCCGAGTAGCGGTCTGAGAATTCTGGGGCATCAATTTCCTGTACCCTTTTTCAGCGCCCAGCACGATGGATAAAGCAGGCTGTCTTAAACATGTGAAACCTTGTCTGCTTTTCAGTTCTACAAAAAATGATTAAGCAATAAGCATTTTTAAATTCTGCTTAAGCTGAAAGTAAAAATCAAGGAAGCGAACAGCTGTCCCATCATCACTGACTTTGTTCTCAGAAACTGTATTTACTTAGTGACAGTATCTTTAAAGGCGGAGAAACATAAACTTACATGGATTCATAATTTCTGACTCGATATATGGAGAACTGTCTGAATATCCAAGAAGAAATTTAGTGCCAAAGGATCAGAAATCAAAGATTTAATAACTCACAGCTGCATTTTTCTCCATCCTCCATGGCTCAAAACCTCCAGAATTCTTCAATGGTTTTAAGGGACTTTTTTCTGAAGGTTTGTAACCTAAAAATTAGAATGAGGGCTATAAATGGATCACATAATAAAAACGAATCATGCCAAAACCACTCCAATTTATCGTATTTTCCTTTTTATAGTGTCTTCAAGTCACAGCAATGACTAATGGAAATTTGATTAATACAGTCTAAAGCCAGTAATTTAAGTTACAGTTTTCTAAATTATCCTAAAAGTGAGACTTTACACAAACTTCAAGAGTAAGCACATTTAATTTAAAAACTTCACTACTTTATCCAAGGTCCCTAGTCTCTGACTTAGAGAGATAAGAAATGGAATAAAAATATCCAGAAGTTTAAATTTCAAAAGGAAAAATAACCCACCCACTTTATCAGTAATCCTTGTGTTCCAACACCACTAGCCATAAACTTTTTTTTCAGAATTGAAAGAAAACTTTTCATATTCTTATGTTTTAAGGAGAGTAGTAGCAAGCTTAAGCCCAGTGTAAATTACTGGTTTCTTTACCATGAAACTTGGTTTTATAACTTTAATTATTATTAAGTAACAGATTTCTTTCTTTGAAAAATGAATAATGTTAACGGAAGATAAAAGTTCTAACTTTCAAGTCCATATCTAAAGAGAAATAAGAGCTTTTGCAAGCCTTGCTTTCTCATCTGGCCCCTCCAAAGGACTGGGTGTTCAAAAGACAGGGTGCTTAGCCCTTTCTGACAAACTAAATCACTAAAGAGCATGAAATAATGAATGTTCTACTAGAGACTTGCACTAGGTACACGGTTCTTAGTCTGCATGTCTTTCTAAACAGACAGGGCTATCCCAGGATAGGAAGGAGAAACCTAAGATAGAACAATTGTACTGTCACAGTTGCAAAGTGATGGTGGGCAGTTTGATGGATACATTTAGTGACAAGAAAGACCGAGAAAACAGGCAACCACTAGCTTCAGAAAAACACCACTAGGAACCTGATCTCAGAAGTCTTTCCT
Organism: Oxyruncus cristatus; assembly: GCA_013399855.1. NCBI lineage: Eukaryota > Metazoa > Chordata > Aves > Passeriformes > Cotingidae > Oxyruncus > Oxyruncus cristatus. Next base: position 407,001 of record VXAY01000179.1, read on the forward strand.
ACAGATTCTTGCCATCCCCAAAGCATAGAGTTTCTGACCAGGTCCCTTACAGAGTTTGTACTCTCCTTGCTGACTGTAGGTCAAACTTGTAGGGAAGCAGATACTAAAGTGAAATAGCCAATCCTGCTTGCACAATTCTAGGAATAAATGGCTGCTTTGCCCTGTCCTAACACAGGAACTCTTGCTTTGGCAACTGTTTTGAATGATTTTAAGAAAAGATTTAGAAGAACTATACAGAAGATGCATACATCTTCAAGGCCAAAGACAAGAGCAGTTTCAAACAACTGAATGTGAAGCAGTATTTCACATTTGCTTTTTAGAGCATCTGTTTCTTGCACTTCATTGTTAAATGACATGATGATAAAATCATTCTACAAGCTCAGAGTGGCAGCAGAATTTGAAACTAAGCAAGAACCTCTGTCACTGATCTTAATTCAGGAAATCCATGTTTATGTATCTGTATTAATCAATAATTCTAAAAACATTAATTCCCAAAGCAGCTGTTGCAAAGAAACAGAATACAGTACCTATCCATAAGTAACCAATTCCTGGTTGTCTCTATCTTGTATGCCAAATAAACCACGCATTTATGTAAGGCTAAATGTCAGATTTGTTATGTGCAGTGCCTACAGTTCCATTACATTATGATTTCCCTGGTGGCAGAGACACTGAAGAGGTATCTGTCCCAGGTGTGAAATATACTGCACATGAAGTGCTATTTATTAAATCTACATAATTTCCTTGATCCAGCCTAGCAAATGCCTCACAAACATTTGCATTGGCATAAACAACAAAATTCTGACCTTCAGCAAAGTGGGTAAATCACTTTAGCAAGTTCTGTTAACAACAACCAGCCAAGAAGACCTGCAGTCATGTTCTCTGACCACAGAGAAAAACAAGTTACTTGCTGATGACATGGCTCAAACATAATGTGCCAAACTACTAAGAATGCAGGCATTGCTGCACCATTAAAGTATCTGAGAACCATGAATACCATGACAGAATGACTGCTATTTGACCCTACCAAATAGAATTCTGCTAAAACCCAAACCAAAACCCCTCACTAACCTATCATATGAGAGCTTGCAGTTTTGCTTTTATATATGCAAACTAAAATTCCAGCCAACACCTTCAGGAAATGAAGACTGTCCGTAAGATTTTATAGGTAAACAAAGCACAGGAAAAAATAAATTCTGGAGGGTTTACCAACACAGCAAACAATACCATTTGTCCAGGATTTCATCACTGTAGCTTCACTGAAGATATTTACTTTCGGGTCATTCAGTGGTGATCCTGATAGCAATTCAGAGTTCACAAGATCTTTGTATTTACAGTCACTGTTGAGTAATAAAAAAATTTAAAAATTCTTTAACTGAGTAAACAGGTACTTCTCTCATATACTGTATGCCTAAAAGAGGGATTAAGCATATAAAACATGAGAATTTCTTCCACAGTTTACACAACACTTCAAAACTTGCTGTAAATTTAAATAGCTAGCAGTCCCAGCAACTTGACTTTCATTACTCACATTGCCTGCTCCAATCTGTAAACTATACAGCTCTCCAAACAATTTATTTTTTTAAGTAACAGCATCACTAGAAGTGGAGTTTGCTAAATAAGAACAGCCACTCTGTTTTCTTCTACATGAAACATTGCAATGTTAACATTTTTGAGTAAAACTAGAGAAAACAGTTTGACTCCAAATGAAGGCCTCTTCTTTACCCACACAGAGTGCTGCATTTCAACTAAAGTAGTGAAGTAATGCAGAATCACTTGCACAAACATATTTTAACCAGCATAATCTACTTATTCTATAGCATAAGGAAGGTAAATTTAAACAGTATTTTACCAGGAGGAGGAGTTTGGAGCTCTCTAGTGGATTAAGGAAAACACACAGTATTCTCCATTAACAGACTTCTGGCACACCTCACACCTCTCACAGATTGTGACTGGTGTTGGAAAAAAAACAGTACTCTTCTATGTCACCTAAGGTTTCTTGATTATTTTGAAAATTACTCTGTGTCCTGGTTCTGGTCAGGACAGAGTTAACTTTTGCAGTAGAAAAACTGAATTAAATACTGATGGTGTTTCGGTAAAAAAATCATGTTTTGTTCGTACAGTAACTGGGGAACACCACAGGTTACATGAAGGACACATGATAAATACCTTTTTTCAGCTTCACTCTTTTTTTCTTGTTTAACATCAGGCACTCCTCCACCTGCAAACTTGAACGGTGAAGATATCTAAGTTATTTATTGTATATCTAAGAAGATATATATATATAAGTAATAAGAAGATATAGAAATTATTTTCAGGTACAGCCAAGCACTACTAAGCCTGTTATGCTTTACTCTACAGACTTAAAACTGTTAGGGATGGTTGAGAGGTGTGATAATATTGCCTTGATGGTAGAAACTGTAATTTGGATTGCAGGGTTACTCTTACAACACGTTTTAAAATGGACATATTGCCATTATGCTCTTGATCTTTTCAACAGTGATTGCTAATTGGAAAAAAAAAGCGATGTGACTGTCTTGACTTCTCTGCTCGCACTGATAATCCCAGAAATTTTTAGGCCTACTGCCCAATTTTAACTGCACCTGACAGAAAACCACAAAAGACATTTCATCAAGTTTGATGATATGTAAAGCTGTACTGTGGAGGAATTTAAGGCTTTTGCTCAGCTGTATACCATGCTGTATAGTTAAAAAATCCCCAATCATATGGAGAAAACAGACAGTGCCAAATATATTTGGGGGTAAGAATCTGAAAGGACTAATACAAAACAAAGTCATGGAATCCTGGCTTTGTTTTGTTCATTATTCATGGAAGTAACTGGAACTTCACATTCTATCACAAATTTATGATAGCCAAAGAATTAGCAATAGATGCGCTCTCATCAGATTTCCAAACTTCCTTTTAGCAGTTCCCCAAATGTTTACAGCACTTTCTCCATGGTTAGCTTTTGTCCTTCTCACAGGATTATCAATTGGAAAAGCCATCAAAAAAGCAAAATACAAAAATCACCCCAAACAGTAGAGTACTTGCAACAAGTGTTCTGCCACTGCATTCCCTGCCCACATCCGCACAGCTAGTTTTCTGTTCATATACAGAACAGGTTTAGAGCTTAGCATGTATTCTGTGGCTTAAGTTTGGTTAAGTCAGAGGTTTGGCTGAGATTATTTGCACATAGTAATTGTGTCCAATACAGCACAGAAAGGCAAACAGTAGGACACTGGTTTTATAAAGACAACACTATGAAGCAGCCCAGCTGGAACTGACCTGGCAATATTGCAACAAGTACTACACCTTCAGCAAACTGTGCTATTTGACAGACCCTTTTAGCCTCTCTGAGAGGTCAGGGAACAAAGTGGCACTGTTAACTTTGTGAATCATATGTTAGCAGCCCAAATTCCATTTGCTGAAGGAAATGTTTCTGTTCTTCTGAATAATGATTTTGAGAAGGTGACCGATTCTCTGTTTGATTAACTTCTTAATTACTTACCAATTTTTAACCATGCAAAACAGTAAATGCTATCAGCAGCTATGTCTGAGCGGCAGAGGGATGTAAATTCCAATTCTTTATTAAAGAAGTAAATGCTATAAAACTTCAGCAAGTATTAAAAGACCTAAACTTATTATTTAGAAGAAGGAGAACAGAGAGAGTAGAAAGGTCAGATAAAGTCAGTGAGCATGAAAATAGCTTAACATTCCCTCTGAACTGCCAGGAAGTCAGTATGTTAATGTAATGGCCCTTCTGCCTACGTAATGAGGCACAGAAAGATCTGCCTTGGAAGCATGATGGCTGTGCAGCTCCCCAGCTTTCCAAAGCCACACCATCCTTCAGAGATTGTGTGGGGAGAAACATTTAACAGCAACTTTTAAAACTAGATATATTATGTAAAAATGTCACATGCATGGTAGTACTCTTAGGTGTTCACTGGAACAGTAATTTTCATACCATTGGTGGTACACCATTAACAACTGATATAACAACATCCTGTTTCATTTCAAATGTGAAGATGAATTATTAATAACAACAAAAAAAATCAAGTTAAGCAAAAATTGTCAATGGCACAGAAATCTCTGAATAATCTCTGCTAATATTCTTTTTATTAAAGGAAATTAAAAAATTTGTTGATAAAACTGCATTAGTAATTGAAATTATCCGATTATGTGGATTGTATTTCTTAAACAATTTAAGAAGAGAAAGCATAATTTCTCAGTACCTTTTCATTCACATCAAAACTCTTCAAAAGTTCATCCAGTTCACTTGGTTGCCCATCTTTAAGAAAGTCCTCAGTAACATCTCCCAAAGGACTGCTTCCTCTGGAGGAGTTGTGGGTTTTAATATCTTCAGCTGAAAATATATAAACACACTGCTTTATGTGTTTCCCATGCTAAATATTACAAAGTCTTAGTATTAATGACATTTAAGAACTCCTAGGACTTCCTAAATGTGAAATTTATAAGGAAAAATACTTCATGTTTAAGGCAGGAACCATTTCAATTAAATATTAAGGTGAATCTGCAATTAAAATTCTATGCAGGCTGTATGTACTGTAACGGTCCCTGTAGAACAGTACAACAGGTTTATTTATAGAATATTAAATTTGGTATTTTAGAAATAAATTCAGTTAAGCTTCTTTATTAAAACCCAGCCAAAGATATGTGTGGTAATTTGCTACGCAAAAAGACTTAGTCTTTGCCAGAAAAGGACATAGTTAATTGTAATGACATGATGCTCTGAGAAACATCAAATTCCTGTAATACAGTAAACTCAGTAAGAATTCAGTATCAGGAAATTTCAGCACTTTTTGCAGATGCCACAGGAAATTAATAAAACACCTGACTGCACTTTCTGAAGCAGCTGTTTATATACAACAGAAGAGTTCTACATAGAAAAGAAATTCACATGAATTAAAGTTCAACTGCACTGCATTGTCCAGATGCAGGAAGAGAGAATCAGATTAATATTGGAAAGGTATTTGTCTAATAGCAACTGATATACCTTAAAAGTAGGTCTGGTATATAAGCTGTAGAAAACAAAACAAATCACATTCATACGCTGCCTAGCTGGACTGTTCTGCTTTAAATAATAAGTAAAAAAAAAACCTTTAAGTCAGAACTCAGCTTCTCTTATTAAAAAAAAGCATCTTTTAAAAACAAAACAGTGTCTCAGAGGAATAGGCACAGCATCCACAAAGAGACCAAAATGACAACCTGGAAAAAAAAGGATTACAAAATTCTGTGTGCTGATGAACACAAGAGAACAGCCAACTGTAAACGTGAGCCATATTCCAAAGCAGTATCACAGTACTCAGTGTCCTACTATGATCTCAACTATCAGAATTCCTCGCCTAAAGTATCAGAGAGAAGTCAAAAACCCCCCACTAACAAAAACAAACAAAAAACCCCAAACCCCCAGTAGTACCAACAGACAAGTATTACAGAGAAGTAGATCTCTCTATTACTCAGGTTTGTACCATTCCAAAAGACATCAATTTCAGACCCATTAGGGAACAAACTGCTGCTACAATAAAAAGATATTACAGGAACTGACAAGTTCCTCTTTTTTGCAGGAAGCAGAAGCCTAGGTTTTGCCACAAAACATCTTTGCGGTTACTTTCATGTTCTGATTACATATGAAAAAATTCCCAAGGACTCTCACCTTTTAGCACCAAATCACAGGAATTTTCAGTATCATCTGACATTCCAGATTCCTGCACGCATCTGTTTTGAACAAAAAGAGTATTTAAGATTTCCATCTTGCACAAAACCAAAATTAATGTATCACTAATATTAAAGTTCTCAGGAATAGTTTTAGCCATGGACAGAATCCTTACATACAACACACAAAGTACATGAAATACAAAGTAAGACTGTTCTTAACTTTTGGCTCACTAATGTCCATCCCTACAGGTATATGCCTGAATATGTTAAGTAAAACCAAGACATTTCAAATCCCCAAATTTTCAGTAAAAGCTCATTATCTCATCTAATTAATAAAATTAGGAAATTTCTCTGTATCACAAATTATGGAAATACTGTGCCAATCAGCCAATTTATGAGTTTCTGCAAAATGAGATATATAGTATTTTTTTATTTGAGACCAAAATCAATTTATTTCCAAGATCATTTGCATAACAATAAATTGCAAACCTTATTACCATATAAATACATGAGTGTAAATGGCTCCGAAGTTCTGGTCCTCCATTCTGTGCAACAACTGTCTGAGAAGTCAGTTGAAACCTACCTCTTGACAACCATTATTACCCTGGGTAATAACACAAAATGTACAAATACAGCAAACACTAATTCTGATATACCAAGATATCATACACACTGTACCCAAAATGAACACTCATTCTAATAAATTCATTATGACAAAGCCTTGCTGCTTCTCAAGAAGTTGGACGTTGCTACTACAGACTTGCCCTGTTCTCCAGAGGCTTGTTTTGGCAGAATTTTTATTCTTTTAACATCTGAAAGTTTTATATTCTCACTTCCAAAACACTGTTCATCACCACAAAGAAGATTCCTTTGCCCTTTTGCACGTGGGTGTAATGAAAGGGAAAGGATAAGTAAAGCAAAGAGTAAACAAAAAAAAAAAATAAATGAATGCAGTTATAAGGTGATTGGTACAACACTGAAAATAATTAACATTACACAAGACACGAATAACATAAAGCCACCCAGAAGGAGCACACAAAGAAAATTATAACATCCATCCCAAAAAGAAAACTCATCTTCAAAGGAAAATCTTGCATTATTTTCTACCTAGACTTTGTATTTTCCTCTGTAAGATGAAAAATTCAATCTCAGAACTCTTTCACTGAACACAAGTATCAAAGCTTAGAGAGAAAACAGACTGAACAGTCAATGAGTTCATCTACTCCGTGAAGAACTACTACCTCATTTACAGAAGTTTGTTTCTACTTTAAATTTCTCTTCCTCTTGCAGTGACTTTTACGATCATCTAAAAACCCAGAAAAACACTAATACCTAATGATTTACACCAGGAACTTATTGAATGAAGATTCAGTTGTTACATCTCCTGTAACACTTTAGCCAAGTTACGCATTTGAAAACTATTCATAGGTCTGGGGATAGGAGAAAAACAGGGAAAGAGAATGGCAAAATGGAATACTATTGTAGAGACAACCATTTACTCTTACAGACCCAGCAAAAGAATAAGCTATCTAGAAAGTAATAACATTTCTAAGTATTATACCACTTTACAAATAAGAAAACTGCCCGCAAAAAATCTGCTATCTCAAATCAGGTCATATTAAGAATATTACTTTCAATTATCTCTGTTTATACTTTCATATTTCACTTCACTTGGTCTAAACCAGTCCTTTAGGACTAGGTTTTCCTTCAATCCAGTTTATCCAAGCTCTTATAAAGAAAAAATTAATTCATCTGCATTCAGAATACTGGCATAGCTTAATCAAATTTGACACTTAGAATCAACCCAGAAATTATTCTTTAAGGAAGCCTTACCACTACAGCCACAGCATACTGATGTAAGAAAAAAAGAATTATATGCATACCCAGAACTATTCTCATCTGCGTATCTCTTTTCTGAGGTAATGGGAGACTCGGGCTTAATATCCTGCTTTGTATCGTCAATGCAGATGTTAGTTGAGGACACTTTCACTGGACAATTTTCACATGCAAGGGCTAGCTCCTCTTCATTACTGGTTCCAAAAAGATCAGGGTCATCCTGAATCACATCAATGACAAGAATATCTTGCTTGTAAGCTTCAAGAACATCTGGTGAATTTTGAGTTTTGTGTTGTGAAAGATTCCCTTTTGATTTGCTATCATCATTTATTTGTATTCCAACAAGGTGGTCAACTGAATTCCAAGAATGACCAGGAAAACCAGGGGTCAGCATACATTCCGAACCAGAGAAATCACGCACAGATGACTCTGGTTGTCCATCAAGAAGAGGATGTTGATATGCAGAAAAATTTTTGGGGAGCACAGACAGCCCATTTGAGAGGTTTTCAGAGCCATCGTGCTGAAGGTCCTTACTGCCAATCTTATATGCTTTTTTCTTCATGGAAGCTGTAGATGTAGCATCACTCACGATAGGAAGAGCGTGCTGCTCGGAATTTACCAAGACAGTCTCTTCACTTGTCTTCTGTCTTCCTGAAACACCAGTGCTTTCAGGCTCTAAAGGAGTACAGGTTTTTCTTTCAAATGAATGGACAGATTCCAATTTCCTGGATTCAGGTTTGTTTCTGCATAAAGGAATTCTGAATTTTGTCAGGTTTGCAGGGTTTAACGCTTTAATTATCTTTAAATCAGGAAATGTCTGGTCCACTACTGACACTTTAGAGCTGAAGTTTATTCTGTTTGTGTCACCTGTAGATGTACCTTTCTGGACTGTCACAGACAGGTTTTCAGTTGTTACATCTCCTTCACTTTTTTTGTTCTGTTTTGTTGTACCCTTCTGGACTGTCACAGACAGGTTTTCAGTTGTTACATCTCCTTCACTTTTTTTGTTCTGTTTTGTTGTACCCTTCTGGACTGTCACAGACAGGTTTTCAGTTGTTACATCTCCTTCACTTTTTTTGTTCTGTTTTATACCCTT
>VXAY01000179.1:415630-442853 GCA_013399855.1 Oxyruncus cristatus
CTTTTTTTGTTCTGTTTTGTTGTACCCTTCTGGACTGTCACAGACAGGTTTTCAGTTGTTACATCTCCTTCACTTTTTTTGTTCTGTTTTGTTGTACCCTTCTGGACTTTCACAGACAAGTTTCTATTTGTTACATCTCTGCAATTTTTATCTTTTTGTCTGGTTGTAAAATTCAGGGTTCCTTCAACTTCTTGCACTTCATCATGGTTAAAAGCCACACCCCTTCTACCTGCATGAATTGATGATTCCCCATTTTCATTACTCATTCTCAAAGTCTTGTAAATATCTACAGAAGAGGATTCTGGTGTTTCAAGTGAAGTCTGACATTCAGTATTTGGATCAGTTCTTTTATGTGAAGATTCTTTTGTAATTTCTGCCGATGACATAAGCAAATCCAAGTGTCTCAAACTCCCAGTCACAGCACTATCTCTCACAGCTTTAACACTGCTTTTATCAGAGGAATCCTCAAAGGCAGCTTTTAAAAGTCTTTTTCCTCCTGAGATGAACCCATGATTTTTATAAACCCATTCAGAAGTCCTGGCACAAGATTCAACAGGCCAAACTTTTTTACCCATCATGGGTACTGTTCTTTGACAGCTAAACTGCTGAAATTCCTTTTTAACATTCTTCGATTTTTCCCCTATCTTGCTTTTGTGACAGTCACAAGTATCACGGACCTGAGCTAGCGCTCTCAGGGTACCTGAGGTAGCTGACTGATGTGCCACACTGCTTGAATTTTCTCCTTGTGCTATTACAGAGAGCTCAGATGTCTTCTTGAAGCCATTTTCAAGTACAGGTAATTTGGTACTCTTCGTTCTTCTGGTTGATACATGCTGTGCTTCATGAGTATTTTTTCCCATATGAAGATCTAATCCATGATCACGTGAATCTGTTGGAGTATGATTTAGTCCTGAAACTGCAAAGGAGCTTGACATTGCAACTGCTGCTTCTGCTTGTAACTCACTGCATTCATTAGCCATGTCTGGGAAAGTATTCTGCACTGCTGATTTCTCAGTAATTTTCATCTTTTTTCTAGGCTTCCTACCAATATTCCATTTTTTTCCCCTTAAACACTTATTGCTTTCACTCAGACAGCATGAAAGACAGTCTTCTCCATTTTCATTTTTTTCTTTATTAGATGATAAACCACCTTTTACGGGTGGTATCTCATTTGGCATTCTACTATTGCTGCAAACTGAATCACTCACTTCTACAGTACCATGGGCTACACGGAAGAACCCATTTAATTTGCAAGTGCTTGTAGTTCCACTAGTTGAAAGCTTCACTAATGTATTGATGTAACTACAGTCCTCTAATCTCACAGATGGATTCTTTTCTGTTGCACAGAGCAAGCCACTACAATGTTTAAGGGCATTTCTGCAACGTTCAGCATCACATTTTACAGATGTGTTCATCACTTTTTCAGCTGCAAGTGAAACTTGCAAGTGCTTGACTTGACCATTTCTGGGGTTTCTTTTCTTAGGTTTCCTTTCTTCATACTGCACACCAGACTTTTTTGTTACAGCATGGTATAGAAAGCTCTTGCTTTGAGTCCCACCTAAAGCAGCAACCATAGGAGATTTAGAGTCGTGAGATCCCTTTTCCTTAGAATCTTCTGATTTGTTTTGCTCTGTCTTTATCTTCTTCACAGCCTGTGAAGTACCAGAGTCTTGCTCAATTGCTTCCAATTGTTCCTCTGCTGATTAAAAAAAGCACAGAAGTCTCATTTAAGAAAATACTAAAAGACTACCCTATTGCAGTATTTTATGAAGAGAACAACAAGAAAACCAAACCCCAACATTCAAGGCTACTAAAGAACGTGACACTGGATAAAGCTAAAGTATTTGTGTAAAGTTTTACCCATTTTTTTAAAATGAACACTATTAGCAGACTTGGAGTAACGAAGAACACATCTTCAGAAACAAACGCAAAGATTAACAAAACCTTAAGTCATCGGAAGGGCATTGGAAGTTGTATATCTGCTATACATTCCACAGAGGTGGAAATCAAATAAGAGCAAGTCTGGCAAGAAAATGCAGATGCTGTTTGCACACTCGGCCTTAAAATCTTTTGTTTACACAACAGATTCTCTGTAACAGGAAAGCTCATTCAGAAGAATATATTTCAGATACGCAGTCCAAACAAATGCATTAGGCTGAACAAGAAGATCCAGCAAAACCGCAGGACTTGCCTTTTTATAGAAAGCAAACACAGATTATGTAAAAAACAGTACATCTGAAAATTTAGACTAAAGAATGTACTCAAGAACATGCTAGTAGAATGTGGAGTTTTTTAGACCTTAGGTTTCAAAGATACCATTTTGATCTCAGTTTTTCAGAATATGTTTTCTAGATAAAACATTTATTAATAATCTACAGTATTTGTCGTTTGAATGTACCCACACTGAAAGTAATGTCTTTTAGACAATCATTGTGAAAAAATAAAGACACTTTTAAAAATCCCCCTTCAAAATTGTTCCCAGTTTGATACAACAGTCACTTAAAACATGAAAATACAATCATTGTTTCTACATCTTTTAGGATTTTAGAGAATAGAAATTAAAAAGTAAAAAGTTTTGGACACAAAACCCAGCATCCTGTAAAGGCAGGCACTGAAACAAGACCGCGTAATACATATTCAAAAATAATCAGATAATATACAGATAAATGAAGAACTGACTCTTATTTTGGCTTTGCTGAAACTACTGCCTCCTTTCCTGCTTGTGCCTTACCTTCTCTGAAAAAATGGGCAGACTGCTTTTGAGAGAAACAAATTCCAGCACTTCTTACCCAGGGCCTGTTGTTGCCAATACCCCTTCCTTCCTCCCCCTACCCTTTCCTCCCTCCTGATATCCCCCCCCCCAAAGATAACTGGTCTCCTCTGTGTTAGAGGCTGCTTCTCCTTCAAGAAAAGCCTTTCCTCTTTACAAAAATCTGTTTTCTTCCAAGACCTCTATTCACAGTACTGTGAAGCACACCCTAGCTCTTATCTCTACACTTCTTGAACTAAGTTAGCAGACAGTTTTTAAAGGGCTCATACTGCAGCACTAGTGCCTTGCCCTGGGAGCCCAAATTCTGCACCTGTACTTCTACAATGTGCTTACCATTTTTCCCTGCGCCGTCTGGTCCTTTCTGAGGGACTGAACTCTGCTGCTCTTCCTTCATGCAATGCTTGTATGTCTTTCGTCTGGTTGGTGGTATGTCTCGTCCATCTACACCCTGTTCCAATGCATTTCTATCCCTCTTCCTCATATTCACAGCTCCTTTCCTGGACTCGGGACACTGTGCATCGAGTTCTAGCACGGCAGAACTACCTTTCTTTCTGGGACCATATAGTTTTGGTTTCATCACTGATATCTCGCTTTTCTTGCTCAAGCATTTCTTTTTTTTCTCCTGCGTCCCTTGCTGTCTTGATTCAACTAAAGGACACTCACTCAACTTCTCTGGTAAATCAATCTCCTCCCGACGTTTTGTTTCAGTCATGGCTTCGTGACCCCCCAAACTCTCCCTAGGATCTGGGATTTGCGTATTTTGCATCATTACTGAGTCAGTGCATTTCATTTCAGTACTCCATGTGACCTCTCTGGGTTCCAGCCCTTCTGGTTCTGGAAGACAGGAAATGCCATGTCTCTCTGCACTCTGAATTTCCTCCTCTGAGGATGGAATTTGTAATTTTATTTCCATACAGCAGTATTTGCCATCTTTTTCTGAGCTCCTTGAATCCTCTTGGAAAACTGAAAGGTCCAGGTGGTCTGAGCAATGTTCTTTCCTCTCAATCCCTGCTGAGAACTTATTCTGGAAAGGAGTTCCTGAGAAAATTAGCTGTTGACTTTGCCCTGTCCCTCTCCTTACAGCCTCTTCACAGCCTACTGCTGCACCTGTACCTGCTGCCTGCCGACCTTCACACTCAGCTATGTCTGAAACTGGCGGAGCTACACCGTTACGGCTTCTGGCAGCGCTCCTGTGCTGTATGCCCTTGTTTTTTTTACCTGGAAATTCCTGGCTGTTCTCACCTTGCTCCTTCTGCACGGGCACATGAGGAGAAAAGCGCCCGAAGGAAGCGCTGGCGAGCCTGGCAGGTTGCACGCAGGTAGGTAAGGAGTGCTCTGGTTTTCTCTTCTGCGCCAGGCGAGGACTGCGCTTCATTACCCGCTTTCTCCCTGGCTCACGCCGTCCACCCAGGGAGCCGGGGCCGGCGCCCTCCGAGCCGACCGGCCCCACCTCGCCGGCGGATACCATTTTTCCTGACCTCAACCGCGGCATCTCGGGGGCGCAGAGACAGCAGCAGAACCCACAAAACCCGCTCGCAGGTGCACCCCGGTGAAAGCCCAGCACCCGCGGCGGGCACAGGCCCAACCCGGAGCGGGGGCACAACGGGTCACCCGGGGGGCCCCGGCTGACAGAAAACCTAGGCCGCTCAGGAAAATCCGACGGCCACAGGCGAGCCCCTCCCGACAGCCACCCCCACCCCCAGCTCGCAACAACCTCTCAGAGCAGGGCGGTGGAGGAAGGAGCTCCGCGCCTCCCCAGCCTCAAGGCGGCCGCTGACCGCAGCCACCCGCGACACCCTCTCACCCTCTACCCTCGTCCACCGATCCGTTTCTCGACGCCTCCAAGCGCCGCCTGCCCGCCCGCAGGGTCGAGCTGCCGCCGCGGCGGGTAATGGCGGCAGCGGCGTGAGGGCGAGGCCCGGCGAAGCGAGGCGAGGCGCCGAGCCGTCGAGAACCCGACAGAAACCCCCACCCCCCTGTGCTCGCCCTCCCGCCGAGTCAACAGTGCCGCCCACAAGCCTCAACCCCACCGCCGGGGCGGGGCTCAGCATGAGGGTGGCAAGATCGCGTTCTCCGCGCTGCCGTGTCCTGGTGTCGGCAACGCTGTGTCGGGTGGTCGTGCCTTGTTTTGGGTGCTCCGCCGTAGTGCTGCCCCCATGTTGCCCGAAGCCCCTTGCTAAGCTGCCGGGCCGTGGGTCATGGGGCGCCCCCAGGTAACGAGGTGCTAAGTGGAACTGCCAGACCGTGCGAACAAAAGCCCGGCTCGCCCCGAGGTGAGAGTCGCGTAGGAAAATACCCAGGCTCGCCCGTTCCTTCGGGTGTTCCCGTCACCGCGGTGAAGCATTGCCTCCCTCGTGCACAACGCTTCAGGAGCCCTCCAATTTGCCAGCACTGAGGGGACGTGCGCTTAGTCCACGGAATCACGGGATGGGTCAGGTGGGAAGGGACCGCAGTGGGTCATCCGGTGCAACTTGCCTGCTCAAACAGCATCGTGTTCCTAAATATCTCCAATGGGATTACTCTCTGGGCAATCTCTTTCAGTGCACCCACACAGTAAAGAAATTCTTCCTCATATTCAGGTGGAACTCCTGTGCATCTGTTTCTGCCAGTTGCCTCTTGTCCTTTTGTTTGGCACCACTGAGGAGAGCTTGGCTCTATCTTCTTGGCACCCCTTCTTTAGATACTTCAAAACATTGATGAAGTCTCTCTGAAGGCTGAAGGGGCACAGCTCCCTCAGCCTTTTCCCATAGGACAGATGCTCTGGTCCCTAAACGATATTCATAGCCCTCTGCTGGACCTGCTTCAGGAGCTCCATCCGTCTCTTATACTGAGGACGTCACCTCTGTATTTCAAATAACACAGATTCTCAGGGCTAGTGCTATGGGAAACATCATTCAAACAGATTATATAGTCAGAAAACAATAAAAATCGATGTTTGGGCTTTGAGTGGGATGATAGTTTCAACGCAGGCAGAGAACACTAAAACTTCAGGACCATCCACTGTGTGATAACGTGAACATGTAGAAGTTAGCTTACAAAACCAGCGTTGTACAAAGACTCAATCTAAGCAGCAGGTGCTATGAAAATCACAAGTTATTAATAAGGTGATGCTCTAATGCCAACAATGCGATCAGCAAAATTGGACGTGGTTGGTAAATGACCGTGTCCTACAAGCAGTCCCTTTCTGTTCACAGGTGACCTCTGAGGGATCAAATGCCTTACTCCATTTCACTCTGGCTTAGCGCTTTCTGGTGTTCACATTTAGTGCATCCTAGTTTGAGACCTGTGCATGGAAATAAGGCACTTCGTGTCACAGCTTTCTGGAAGTGCAGTACAGTGGATGTAAACCAGTAGTTGAAAAGGCATATTTTACTAATTGGCATTAGCTCACTATGTGCCTTCAGCCCATGTAACTTTACTTCTGTTTCTCCATCCCGAGGTAGAGATAACACATCTCAATCCAAATAAAGACAGAGAACACCAGATTTTGGGTAAAAGCTCTTCACAGATGAAGAAAGGGCAGGCTGGGAAACTGTTAACTTTCGTTTGCTTACCATCTTCTTAGGCTGCATGTACGTAGTTAAGTACAACAAATAAGTCAATGAGTGGTTAACTAAAGCTAATCAAAGCAGAAAATACAGATTTCTTAGACAGTTTCTCCACTGGCTCCGTATAGTGCTTCTGGTCCTCGGGACACAAAGGACCCAATAAAAGGGAGTTAACAGCATTTATCATTGTCAGTGTTCTGCAAGGCCAGTGTTACATATAACATTCAGCTCTGACAAAATTTAACCATTTAACCTTCTCCAGTGTGTAACAGAGTCTTTTAAGCTTGATAGTGAGATAAGGAAGAAAAAGATATGCTGAAAAGCAGTAGTAAAGGATGTCTGGAAGAATGGTATATAAATTATTTTACTGCTCTCCAGTATAATTTTTAAGAGTTTAATATTTATTCAGTTATTTACAATGTTGAGAACTCTACTCAAACCAGATTTTTATAAAATGAATAAAATATGTACTTGAAATGAATACTAATTAAAGACATTCTTCATTAAAATCCTTTGAAAAAAAGGCTCAAGCTTCAGAAAGGACACTTTGAAGCAGCTGTCGATTATGTTAAAAAACAGATTGCATTCAGTTTACAATACGGCTAAAAAGAGGTAGCATAAACATTGTCTTGCAAAGTAGATCAATTTAACCATCTTTTAAAAATACTTGAAAGAAGAGAGATTTTAATATGTAGACATTTAAAGAAATTCTGTGTCAAGTGTTTATTAAAACTGTAGGTTATTAAAGTGGAAATAACTTTAAAAAATAAACAGCTTAAGGAGGAAAAATGAGTTATTTTCACATTCCAACAACATTTGAATTAATAATGCTACAAGGAAATGTTTGAACTTTATTTTTAAATTATGTATTGTTTAGAAATAAAGATAAAGGCTTGTTTCTCTTGAGTTTTGTAGTTCTGTATGTCAATATCTAAATGCCATATCTAAATTTTAGAACTGATTCACCTTTTGCTGATCTATTGATTAGTTTCACTGATTTCTTGTTCATCATAGACACTTAAAGACAGTAGTAGAAAGATGAGGTACTGAGTGGCTGAAAATAAAAAGGGAATCCTGGTGCCTAAAAACATTTTTCTCCCAGAATAACCAGTACACTCAGAGGTGCCTGGTGATTTCCAAACAGGAAGCAGGAACTTGTGTGACTTCATTTATATGAAGTCCATAAAATTATTATTTATGTTTTCCTTGGACGAATGTGTGCATTTAACTTCTGAACCAACATAATTTACATTGCTAGTGTGGAGAAATTGTGGCTGCAGATCTAACCATGATACATTTCAAATTCAGTTCAATAGATTGACATTTATAAACATATAATCCAGCTACACAGATGAGCAAATCATACAATTATTTTTTTGGTCTGTATTTTAGACTTTGCTAATATACTCACCTAGCAAAAGGAATTAAGTTGTTTTTTTAGCTAGGGAACTGGAAAGAATTAACTTGAAAATGAACTGGGCTTTTTTTGTGAGGCAATGTGAAAAATGTCCCCCCGGACCACTTCTTTTTATACTGCTTGCATCTTCATGCTTGGCTGAGGGATAGATTTGTTATCTCTAGCAAACCTTAGTGAAAAGAGTTTGGCTGTGCTGTAATAAATGAGACTGAGCTCTGAAGAATACTCCTGATCTGTTACATTCTTAAAACACACCAAATTAAGCCCTTAAGTAATACAACTAAATTGAAAAAGGAAAGAGTTTAGTCCAGTGTATCTAAGAACCTATCCTTTATTAACCCCAAGGATTTATTTATTAACAGTTCTGAGCTATTGGGTTTGCGAAGGTAGAATCCAAAGATAGTAAATATTGACATGAATTTTAAGTAACTTCTTTATCCCCTTCTTTCCTTTCAAATACACGAGTGTTTTGGAAGTAGGTGTATTGCTAATCTGTTAAAGTAAGAAGTGAGTTTTTTTTCCTCAAGCCGTTCATGTATATCCTTCTAAAACTGCCTAGGGTTTTCACTCCCAGGACTTAAGGCAGGAGCCACCTTTGACATGGCATCTGATGAGAATCAAGCAAACTACCCACGTTGGGCTCGAAGTACAATGTACGTGTTCGATTCATGTCCGCGGTAGCTCACCTGTATAGGTGTTGATCCAGTTTATACTGACAGCTGTCTGCGTGTCTGCCCTGACACGATGAGCTCTGCTGGACAGGGGCCAGTACGGTGCCAAGAGCAGAGATACCTCGGTGGAAATACGTGATCTGTGTTGTGAAACAGCTGAGTGATTGCACAGCATGGCATCATGGTGGTAGACCGGATTCACCCGAATCCAGTGAGTAGCTGGGTATCTCAACATTTGCTTTGGTGTCTGTTTTTATTATAGAGCTGTACAGGGTAGATTAAAGTAACTTCATTTACCAACAGTTTAAAATGAGTCAGTGGAGGAAAAAGGACAGCTGCTGTATTTCGTAATGAACCATCTGGCATTTCTAGATAGATCCTCTGATTCCTAATTTACTACTGAATTGTGGCAGCATGAAAATCAAAATTATTGATTGTATGGAATCAATTTCCACTGGCAATTTTTGTGCTCCTTTGGTTTCTGTCAAAGGATAGTCATAGGAGGGGTAAGGACCTCTCACACTGAGCTTTGCAAGGCTTGAAAGTCATCTATACCACTTGCCTTTTTTTTGGTAATCATGCTGCTTGACATTTATTCTGGAAGACTGACTTTCCAGATAATCACATCTGATCTGAACCTTACAGAAAGTGGCACTAATCGGTTTTAAGGTTCCACAAGGCAGCTCCTGTGTAAGGTTTGTATTCTGTTTTATTCCTTTTCATTCATGGCTCTTTTTAAAACTTCCACTACTAGAAATTTAAGAAATAAACTAACTAGCCAGCTGGAATTAGAGATTCAAAAAAATACAAAAGCAAGAGAGAGATGCAGTAGAGGATTAACTAGTCAAATAGAGGACTACGTTTTCAGTCTGAATTTATTTCAAAATTCTCTAAGTAAAACATATGTTTGCTTTAACTAGATAATACATAACCATGTACCTACCACTAAATCTGCCATTAGAATTAACTTCTTTTGGTGGCTGGATGAAAAAGATGTGGGACTTAGGAGGAAAGCATCTGCACACCAGCAAGTACATGACACCTCCATCCTCCTGCCAAAAAAGATTATGAAGTGTGATTTCTAGATCAGAGAGTTAAAAAAGAAAGGAAAAAATGAAATGAAAGTTGAGTTAATCAGAGCTAGAAAAGGCATAGAGTTAGTAATGGTAGGGGTGCAGTAAGGTGTAGATGGAATGCAATAAACCAGTAGATAATCACTGAAAACAGTGCTAGAAAACAGAACAAAAAAATGGCAGATTGCTTCAGAAAATCATTCTTAAAATAAGAAAGGAGTGGTGAAGACTAAACACAGTAATAGGAAACTTTTCTGTGATTCAGACTGACTGAAGAAACAGTGGGGCATCATCTTCAGCAGTGCTCCTAGGAAAAGTAAAGAGAGCCTGAACTTCGAATAGTGACAGTGATCAATCGCAAACTGGAACCCAAATCTGAGTCCTAATTAATCTTGCTGTTGGGCATTGAACAGTGACTGGCTCCTAGGTTCAATTTCTTGTGCTATGGTCATCCATTAAGGCCTTCCATCTCTGTCTGCTTAATAGTGTCAGGGTGGCTGACAAGTGTGGAGCCTCAGAATAACTTGCTGTGTCTTTTCTTCCTTGAATGATTCATCCATAAGAGATCACATCCCCTAATATGTTATATCATTTTTACATGTAGTTTTGAACATGAAGAGTGTATTTACAGTTACTTTGTGGTTTTTAGAGCTGCAGATCTCTAGGAAATATCTGCTGCTTACCTATTTTTCTTGAGAACTTGTTACTCTTTGGCAATGGAAGTACCTTTTACAGTTGGTGAAACGTAATTGTTTCAGCCATGCTGACTGTGTTGCACAATATACTGACTATAAAGCTTCCCCTAACCAAAGCAGCACACAACCCTTTTAAAATGTTTGCTGTCTTTACCACTGAACATTGTCCCACCAGCACATCCAGGATAATCTATGGGAAGAGTTGCATGAAAGCTGACATTACTGGTTCATGTATGCAATATCTTACTGTGTAGGAAAGAGGAGAGCAGAGATTTACTTACTTTTGCATTCATCTTCTTCATTTTTCATTTGTAATTAATTATGCTATTTGAAAACAGCAGAATATTATCTTCAGATAAACCAGGCACATACTAGGTGCTTTAGTGAGGGTTGGAGATAAAATTCATTGATGCTAGGTCAAAGCAAGGCACCCATTTAGCAGGGAGTTGCATTCAGCATATATTATTTGGTTAATATTGACATCACTTGCATATCTTCATACTTTGATGCGCTGAGTGTCTGGGTCATAACCTCCAAGTGGTATCTTAGCTATTTGCATTCTGTGTATGAGAAGACAGGTTAATTGAAAATCTAAATACTCCCTGTCTGTACGTCCTGCAGCTTAGCCAGCATCTGGGGACAGATAATTTCTTTTTCGTCTCTTCACCTAGATAAATATTTTTCTAATCAGCATGAGGATTGTTGATGTTTGTTGTTGATAATTGTTGTGATGCCCCAGGTTCCATATTGTGTTAACTGCAAGAGTGTCCACTCTTCGGCTTGGCTGTCATTTGGTGGGTCAGGCTGAGTATGTAAGTAATTATGGAAAATGTTATTTCTGGAGTAATTTTCCCACAAACAACAACTCTGTGACTGCGGAGAGCTCGTCAGAATGCAGAATGTCTTCATACCTGTTGGTGTAGACAAATATGTAATTATTGAAGAAATTAGATGTTTCACTGTTAAAGGAGGAATTATTTGCTGAACTGCCCTTCAGCCTTGTCACTTTCTAGAACAATTCCTTTGACACCAAACAGGGAAAACATCCTTTAATAATGTAACATGACAGCTCTGAAACCTCATTATAAGTAATGATTCTACTGTAGGTTTTTTGCATAATATTACTATTACTATGACACTGGTAGAATTCTAAAGTGAGTAGTTATATTCCTGATCCCTGGGTCAGTCAGCTGGCAACACTTGAATGAGCCATCTCAAGAAGATGAGATGACATGGTGAAGACATGAAGACGTGAACACTTTCTGAGCAAAGACTGTATGTGGATGGTTTAAAGACTTTTATTCATGACGATAGTTGAAACCGTACTTTCACTTCTTATTTGGTGTGTTGCTCAACATGAAAATTGGTGTGGTCTGCATTAATCATGTTGTGATGATCAGGTGAGAAGTGAGGTTACGTATTCACACAGCACAGGGTACAGAAATAAAGAGTAGGTCTTCTCTGATGTTACAGAAGTATCTATGCAGAAGTATTCTGTGCGGAAGTACATTCCTTGCAGCTCAGGAGTCTCTCTTTGAAATGCTTACTTAGCTGTAACAAGGCTGGCAATAGGTGATAGTTCTCAGTTAATAACAATGTCGTTGTCACTGTTCCACAGACAGGTCAGAACTGCAAGGCAGTCTGTTTCCTTTTTGGCTGCAGTGATTGCGTTGCATTCACTTTTTGTGTGCCTGCATATATATGTATGTCAGTCATTTCTTCCTGGCCTCTGAGTAAGCACTGGGCAATTATATCTAAAGTTGACTGTGGTGGGACAGAGACCACAGAGCTATTAAGTTCCTGCATATTTCATGAAGATGGACATCCACAGAGATGGGAAATCATCCATGGAAAGAAAGGTTCACCCCTTATTAAACACGAGAGAATCCACAGAAAAGAGAGATGTCAGATATCTGGTCTTATCCTAGTGCTTACAGAGCTTTTGATTATAAGATCTTGAACAGACTTCCAGGCAGGATTGGGTGTCAGGGAACATCTTGCTTAGGAGAAGACCTGCTGGAGGGGAGAGAGCTTACACGTGGTGACAGAGGTTTATGACCAGAAGTGCCTAAATGTTCCTGAGGGTTTCCTAAAGTTGGGGTACACAAGCTAGTAGCTGTAAAGCAGTATTAACCCCTATGTGGAACAATATGTTTCTATATGTGGCACATCTGAATGATTTTTCAGGACTGTTCCAATAAATTACCCTCTTCCTTGGTCCATGTGAATTTACAGAAAAATCATTTATGTATTTAGTTTATTCTGTGTAAAGAAAATATAAATAAATGTAAACAATATGTTTATTTACATTAAAAGTATATAAGTTGCTCTTGTATATATGCAAATAGTTATTTATCTTTGCAGCTTGTGTTTGAGTTTCCTATTCTGTTTTGAACCTTGAAAACAGACAGGTAATAATTTGTATTCATTTTGTATGCTCAACAGTCTGAAAAGAGACAAGTGAAATCAGTCAGTTGCCTTATGTGGGCTAAGAATGATGCCTTCAGGGATTCTAGGTGATTGGGGCTAGGCACATGCTGAACTGAAACCTCTTCTTGTGCCGCAGGATACACTTGGTACCTTGTCTTTTCTCCACCATCCCATAACATTTACACATTTATGTTTGTCACATAAATCTGCATTGTGGTCTTCCTGAGGGCTGTTAGCTTGTTGTTCCTGGCTACCGAGGACATTAAAAGTTATAACCAAAGACAAATAATTATTTCTAATCAGGAATCCGTTTGGATATTTTTAACTAACATCTTTCCTTTGGTGTAGTTATAGGCTTCTGTGAATAAAAGATGTTCCCTTACTCTATAGGCTGTATCTGTTAAAACACATAGATAAATAAACACATTGCTGCCTCATTAAAAAAGTCAGGAACTTTTTCTGGTCAGCATTTAATTTTGATGCTGCTTTTTCAGAGACCTGTTTTCCGATGCCCTCATCCTCTTATTCTCTTTCCCCAAATAAATATTTTGTGTGGAGTGGGACGGGAAGGAGGTTATGGTGAGCAGTTCAGAGGCTGCACTGAGTCCTTACATTCACTTTGGAATTTGTTGGTGCACTGGACATACCGCACTGCTGGGAGGCTACACATGGAGTTGCGTAGAGCTCTGCAATGGGTTTTGTTGGTATAGCTGAACTGCAGAGAATGAGCAATGAAATGGTTCTGTACAAGTCACTGCCTGATCTCTTAGGAAAACGTCCTTGCACCCCAGTGGGACCCTTTGTGTCCCCAGCAGTCTTGAGCAGGGAATGCTGGGCAGAGACTGTCAATTTCGGTTGGATTCAGCTGGATATTATTAGCAGGACAATAACCAACACAAGTGTTGCTAAAATATAAAAATTATGCAGGACCCTCTGGCACCTGGTTCTGGCAGGCACAACCCTCCAGTACTGGGTTGGGGGCTTTCTAGGAAGCTCTGCTCTCACTTCTATGGAGCACTGGCCTTGGGCTTTGAAGCCTTAGGTGATGTTCTACTCAACCCTTCATTTCGAATGGGTGATGTAAGGATTGAAAGATGGCCTGAAAGTGATTGGAAATCAATGGCCAGACAACCATTTCCCTGACACCTATGTCTTTTATGTGTGAGTGGATGCTAAGGGCATACCCCAATGTGAATGAGAACAATAAATCCCTCCATGCCAGAACCAGTATGCTGGAACCCTCACCTCAGATTTTGTATCTGTTGTTGTCTTTCAGGGTGACAGCAAACCTCCCTGACTGGCATGTGCTGGCCCCATGAGCTGGAGTTTGTGCTCTGCCATCACAGCCAGACTTCACACATGTACAAGCCTCTGCATTTTGGGAGAAGGAAAAGAAACAGGAGAAGCAGGAGACTCTGGAAAGAGAAATCCTGGCATGCTCTGTGAGGAGACTGCCATTTCTGTTCCTTCTGCTTGCTGCTCCACCATGCATGAAGGCTTCAAGCTATATAATATGAATTAGTACATAGCCTATAAAAAGGCTATAGTATATGGCCTATTTTTGCTATAAAAACCAAACTAAATCAGCACGCCTCATTAGTTGAGTGGAGATTGAGAGATACTGTTCTGAAAAGGAATTTTATGTACTGTATATATATATATGTATGTATATATATATGTTTACAGTAATACTATTCACTAGGACACACAACCTAAACATTTTTATCATCCTCTCCCAGATAACCTCTCATATCATCCTTTCAGGAAGACTCACCATTAAATTGCAGGTTTTTGGGTCAGGGACCATTATTTTTGGTGTCTTTGGTTCCCCGAGTAAAACACCAGCTGATGGAGCCTGGAAGTTGCCACTGTGCCCTGTACATGTGAGATAACAGCAGTAACATTTGCAGGGGCAACCGAACAAAGAATTTTGTCATACGTGGCCTTTAAATATTGACTAATTGATTTAGCGCTTGAAAAATATTTGGGGCTTGTGGATTTGTATACTCAAACTGTAAATAGCTGCTGCTAGCAGTCTCCAGCTGGATTCAGGAACACTGCTGGTCTCAGTGACCTTCCCTCCTGTTCATTTTTTGTTACTAAAAGTATTTGGAAAAAAGAATTAATCAGGACTGTCATTCAGAATATTCAAATAATAGTAATCCTTGTGTTAAAATGTACCTTTTGTGAAATAAAACCATTTTTATGAGAAGGAAACTAAACTCTGTTGAATTAAAATGCCAGAGGTTGTTACAACTGGATATTTATATAGATTTATATGCTCAATTTTCCTTGCTATTTTATTAAATTCTCATTATAGGAATTGTTTTTGCAGAATCATGAAATGTTTTAGGAGAAATATGGGTTGTGGAGGGTAGATCGGATTTTTCAGGAATGAATGGCTGCCTTGCTTGCAAATTCCATCACGGAGCAAATGACACGTCAATGTAAGTGAATTTGCAAAGCTGTAGCCAGATAGTTATGAAAACCTAGTAATGCTCTGATACATTGATAAACAGGAAGCATTTCTCTGAAAAACATAATGGATGGCCCTTTCTTGATTGTTAATCTATGATGATATTCTTAGGGAATAGAAAGTTAGTTCTTGCTGAAAGTCTGAAGCAGACTTGACTGTACAATAGGAGTGGAAGAGTTTCTTTAAGAAACTAGATAAATTGGCTCTCCAATTGGCTCTCCTCCTAAGTGCATCTGGTCTCTAACTGTGTATATTTTGTCATCTTGAATCACTTTACAGCATGTATAACTGGCTAGCTGATACCAAATAATGCCTACCACTCCATTGGGAGTTCCTGGGCATTTTTGCTCTATCTTTTACTCAATGTAAAGTTTATACCTTAAGATAATATAATGTAGTTCCACTCACTCTAAGATACATCATACTAAGGGATCCTTAGTTTTCAAAGGTTTTGTTTTCCTTTTGAAGGAGATCCAAGAATTTAGGTTTTGCCAAAAATGCCTCTCCCCAAAACCATGAAACCTTCACTGAACAGAGTATTTCTTTCTGTAAGCAACAAGTTTGGACATTTTTCAGTAATGTCTTTCTGGTCCTGCCTCTGCCACATAATGGAATGGGGTGAGAAGATCCCAGAGGAAGGAGAAATTGAGGTATTTCCTGCAGCAGCAGCAGTATAGTTGTCTCAGTGTGTTGCCCATATGCCTAACCAGCCCTTCTGAGGTTGCAGAAATTGTGTCCTGGAGTACCCTCTCAGGGTAGAATCTTTCTGATTTCCACCAAAGGTTCAAACTCCCCCAATGGATGTTTTTCCAAGCAGAAAAAAAATTCTGAGAGAAAAAAAAAAAAAAAAAGCCTGCCAAAATTTTCCAGCTGGCTCTTGTTGTTCATGTGGGGAGGGTGCATGGTGTTTTTCATAGCTAATAAAGATATTGATGTGCTACTTTATAATGAAGCTTGGTTTTGACTGTGGAAATGTGACTAATTCTTCCACGGATTTAACACTGACACAATAACACAGCTAGTGCTGTTCTCACTAGCTTAGATCTCTCACCTAGCAGCACCTTATGCTGAATTAATCCTTGCCTTTTCTGTCTTAATTTTGGATGTCTGAAACTAGTCTCCTTGGAAGGGTTGAACACCCAAAACCGCTGCTCAGTCCAAGGGGCCCTACCTCAGGTTCCTGGCTTCATTTTAGCATCATTGACCTGTACCGATCTCTTGAAAATGTCTGCCCATGAAGTTAAGCTGTGGACACGAGGGACCACTGTGTTGAAATGACTTCTTGAATAGGACCTTAAAATGCAAACTTTCTGTGTGCTGTATTGTGCTTTCTGCCAAGTCCTCCGAGCTGCCAATTGCTCAGTTAGCAGTCTGATTAGCTTGTGGTGGTTAATCATGTCATCTTTGGTGAAAAAAAGGACACAAAAGCAGAGGGCTGGAAATTTTCTGGGTGTCATGTGTTTAGGAGGACAGGTGGTGACAAACCCTGGTGCTTGAAAGATTTGTCCAAAATGTGTGTGCTCCCAGCAGATGGTGCTGCACTGGTGGCCATGAGCAAGGGATGTGTCCAGGACCGACAGCTCCTTGTCCGGGTACCAGCCCTTCTCCAGCACTCCGTGAGATGCAACTCGAGACGCAACATTTATTGAGGGAAGGGGATCCCAAGGACACTGGAAATTGCCATCATGCAATGTGGAAGTGGCCTGTTTACACATGTGTGCAGGTGCTGCACAATCTGAATTTCCCCTTGGGGTGTTTTTTGTATTTGTGTTAATCTTTTAGTTCATTTGCACTATGGGCTTTGTATCGTATTCCCTCAAGGTTTGCGTAATTTGTATAAATATACAGCGTACTTCTGGGGCTAGAAAGGATGCACACTCTCATTTCGTTAGTCCTCTTAGATGAGCCAGGGCAGTGGTCCTATTTCATTCTTGATTAAAGAATTATAAAGCCTTTTGATAAAGAAAGAAAAAAAAAATCTTCAGCTCACTTCATACTCTGCCATTTTGGAGTGATTTGTACATGTGAAAAGCACTTAGCAGTGAAGTAAGCAAAACTGCAATTTTAATATTTGTTTTATAAAGATCACATACGAGCACTGTACTCAGAAACTGACACTAAAAAATGTGAGTTTACACTAAGCTCTAGCTTGTCTTTCTTGAACAGGAAGACAATGGCAACAGTCAGAAATTATTTTGATGTCCTCCTGCAATATGACCAGTTGCCTGTGACCCATCTAGTGCCTAATAGGGGGCCAAGGTTCCTGTGCAATGGGGAAGAGACCCCGTAAGTGACCTCATGGCTCAGAAGACCAGCCCTAGAAGTAGTAACGTTTTAATATTAAATTCTTCTCACAGAATTTGTCTAATAGTCTCGGCAGACAAACTTTTTAGGGCAGCTTTCATATCATTGGCATCTTTTGTGTCTTGACTCGATGATCCTTTGTAAGTCCCTTCCAACTCAGAATATTCTGTGAAATCTAAACATGTTTCGTAGTGTTTAAATGCTGTATTGTAAGTATGTGGGAGGAACAAAGAGTTTATGCAATATGCTGTGGATTACCCTGTGCTTTGAAATACCACCTGATTTTTAAAGACCTTATTACAAAGATCATAGTAATAATATATTAGGACCCTTAGTGTTATTTAGTAGCAATTTTTTAACCCTGGGGTCAAAAGACCTGGTTATCAATGTTGAATGTAATCAAGTAGAATGAGCATATAAGAAATCTTCACAAGCAACAAAACAAAGCAGCTCAATGTTATTTCCCTTGCAAGGCCATGGCCTTTTCATCATATTGACTGCACAGATATAGCAGAGCTTGCAGTATTTTCTTCCTTGCCTTTGTGATTATCACTAAGCAACTGGCCCCTCACTGTTTCTGTGCTCAGAACTGGTTTAGAGAGACTTGCATCATTTCAAACTTTTTCTCTTTTAGAAACTGTATCACGAATTAATGGACTAAAAGGAAAGTGCCTTGGATGAGTGACGTTTTTGTTGAAGAATTAGAAATTACATTATCTTCTCTAGCCCTCTATGGAGAGAACACGAAAAGTGTCTCTGCCGCCCCCACAGCATCCTACTGCTGTTGAAATTTTGCAGGTTTGGAGAAGGTGAATTTTGAGGGTGCCTACGAACAATGTACCATATGTATAGGCTTTCATGTAAGAGTCCTTGTTCAGAAGTTGAGTAAATCGTATGTTGTCAGTGCAATTCAGATGATTTTTGCTACATTGCAGCACAAGATATTTCTATGCAGAGATCCAATTTATAGAACCTGTTTCCTCCCAAAGATGAAATCTACTGCCAAAAAATGTGTCTATACTGCTTCTTGTAGGTCACTTCCTGGGAGAAGGGAGTTCTGTTATAATCACAGAGGCTGAACCGGACTGGAATATAGAATCATAGAATTTAGAGTGTTAAGGTGTTGGAATGGGCTAAAGATCATCTAATCCCAGCCCTTCCCACTGTAACCAATAAATGTTTCTGTCCCAATCCAACATTTGCGTTGGAGACGTGTTAGCTATGGAAGAAATTATTTTTAGAGGTATGTCTAGGTTTTTTTTCTTAACACTGGGCACGAGTGCAACAAGAAGTGTGTGTCCTACACTAGCTCTATTCCATGCTCACGGAATCTGCTTAAAAAGAACGGTCGCTTTTTACAGAGATTCTAAGCTCTTAAAAACTGCGTCACAGATTGTTCAGGTTATCAGCTGAGTAAAGCCTTTTGTTAGCCTCAATTTAGTATCGACAAAGAGAGATAAGAGAAAAAGATGTCCTGGAGATTTTGCTAGTGCAGATTTCATCCCTTTTTATTCCACCGTGAAATGAAGAGATATCCCTGAAGGTACCACACATTTCTGATATAGGAAGCACTGAGATACTTTGTATGAAGTATTGAGTCTGTATGGAAGGGGGCCATACTGTCTTGTGAAGATGGTATGAAAAATCCCATTTCTGGACTACTGGCATAATAGGAAATGCCATTCCCACACTCCACAGAAACAGCAGGGAAAGCGTGGTCCTGACCCAGACAATCAAAACTTTAATTGTAAGGCTAATGCTGATTTATTGCAGACTCCAGTGTGATTTTTTTTTTCACTGGCACACACTTAGAAGAGCTAGGTCTCTCCCCTTTCCCTCCTGCCATTCCCTGTGCCTGGCATACGCCATGAACTAAGGTAGCTGCGCTCATGCCTGGAGTCTCAAAATTTCCCCTTACAGCAGCGCAGCAAGCTACCATTTATTTTTAATTGCTCCCCACCGTGTAGGCCAATTAAGGATGAAGCCAGCAGGGCAAGGATCACTGGCAAAGCCTTTGAAGGGAGCAGACCCAGCATTTGCTTCGCCGGAAGGCTGCCATTCACACATTTGTGCAAGAATGCAAACAATTGGGCTCACTCAGTGGGATCAAGTGCTATCTAGTTCAGTCTGAACCACTTTCTAGTGCAGATGGCAGTGAGAGTGGCAGCACCACTGAATATTATCCCCGGGGTTAGAAACTTTCCAAATGAGATTTCCATTCGTGACCCTCCCCATTTCAGCAGGAAACACCTGCTAAAGCAGCTTTAGGAAATGCCTCTCATTAGCAGCTTCTGTTTGAGTTCAGGTTTTCCTAGCCATTGGAGTTCAGCAGGCTTAAGAACTTGATCTTTTGATAATAGGAAATAGAAAATATTAGAGGATAGTGGGTACAGCCTCCATTTTTGGCTCATGTTTCCTGGTACCTTGATTACTCCTTTAAAATCCGCTTTTGACACATTTATTCTTCCTAGCTTTTGAACCTCCCAGAAAAGAGAGTTGCTGGCTATCCTAAATAGCTTGGTCATTTCCATGAAATCCTGGATGGGGGATTTGCTGGGTAGATTGGAATTAGCAACCCAGTATTTTAGATGCTTTGGGAAAGGAATGAGCCTGCAAATTTGGTTATGAGTGTTGTGACCAGTCTTTGCTTTCCTGCTTCTGTGGAAGCGACCTAGCATTCACGTCCAGTTTCACATAGAACTGGGAAATATCAGTGTGCACAAACCCAAAAAGCTTTGAGGAAAAGTAGGAAACCAAAACGGAGGAAACTTAGTTTCATCCTGGGAAAAGTTTCAAGGAGGGCTTGCTGTTCCTTGTGGTGGGCTTTTACAGGCTGTCGGCTGTGGCTCACATGTTGGCAGAGTTGTGTCTGGCCTATGTTAGGGACGCACAGATGCTGGGCTCGGGAGGGGTTTGGTGTCTCTTCATGCCTGAACGTACATTGTGCAGGTAAATTTTAGTCAAAATAAGCTCAAGTTCTGGCTTCATTCTTCTTCTGTTCATTGCACCTGCTGGTGTCTCCATGAGCTTTAGGGAAGCCTCTCTGTTGTCCACTGAGGAAACAGGCTGGTGAAAGCAGTGGGTGCAGCCAGTCTGTCTGGCTAATGACACTGACCTCCCCTGCTGTTTGTCAGCACATCTCAGGGATACCAGTTCCACAGTTTCCAACATTTAAAAAAATATTTAATTTATAAATCCCTCTGGGTTTTGCACTGGGGAGGAAGATCCTATATGAGAAGTCTTAGATTATTAACAACTAACCTTTTAAGAATCACTTAAAATTCTGGCCACAGCCCATATGTATGCACAGGGGTCTTTTCTAGACAAAGATAGCCTTCAAAATACTCATTAAACCTCTTACCTGGGCAATTGTTTAGTCATCTGTCTGGGGAAGCCCTGTATGACTAAAAGGGCTGATGTCAGGTTTAAAATGCTATTCTTCATACAGCAGCAATGGAAAATGATGCAGCTGAATTGAGACTGCAATTCCATCACGAGTAGGCAGGTTTCATTGTACGTGTATGCCATGTAGCCTGATCTTGCACATATAGAAAACAGCCGCTCCCTGGCTTGTCTGTAGGTCGGATTTTCCCCACAGAAACTCCTGCAAACACTGCAAGGCAGAAGACCAGTGTGGCTTTGGTTATTCCGAGGTGCTCCCCACCTCCCCAGGTCCGTGCAGGACATCTCCCTCCTCTGCTCCCTGAGCTTCTCCCACTGCCAGTGCAGCCACTGCAGCCCAGCCAGCTGAAAAGAGGAGGAATTTCCTGACACATGCCGAGCCCCAGGAGCATCGGCTCCCTGAGCTGCCGGGCTCTCCCCGACATGGCTGCGCACAGACACATTGATGCTGCAGACGGGAGGACTGGTATGCCCCTAGGGCTAAAAAAGAAATGGAATTACTGGGGTTACTTTTGTTCTGGTCCTGGTTTACTTCTCCCTGTGTGACTGCCTTCTAAGATTTCCCTGCATGTAGAGTTCTGGGGATGCTGCAGGTTTCTGTGCCACATGAAGTCATTGTGAGGATCAGTTACTGATGGTTGTTAGAGCAAGCCATCTATTAAGATTGCATCTATTAAGGGCATTTTTGTTGTTGTATTTACAGTAAATGTATTTCAGCAGTAATGTAAAATGTAAATTAAATTTAATCGTTCTTGACAACATAAAAAGCACTGTTATTTTACAAATTGTTCACCTCTCCGATGGATGGGTGTAACTTTGTCCTAATTTTTAAAAAGCTAATAATTATATAAAAAATGTGTATTAAAAAATTTGATGCATCTGTAGGTTTTTTTCCTTTAGATACCTGTAATAACATTGCTATAGAAATTCTCAAATGGTCTTTTCCAGAAAGAAATTCAGCTTCTTAAAACCGTAAATAATAACTGAAAGAAGACGTATTTGTGCTCTCCTGATAACGGAGTACTATGGTGCCTGTGTACATTTTAATTTGGCATTCAGTGATTGTAGAGTATAGTGATCTAACAGTCTTCAGATTTCAGAGCCTGAATTCAGCAGTACATGCAAAATGGTTTTCAACATGGTAGAGAATTGTAGTGAGGAAAGAGACAAAGCTGTTCAGTGTTAGACAATGGGTTTATCATTCTGATTGCCAGCAGTGTATGTTTTGTAAGTTAGGATATGACTGAGTGTCTATTTATATGGCTGTTATAGAAATATATGTGTGTGCATATTTGGAATGGGATTTTTCAAAAGCAAGCTGGATGTGTACTCCTCTATGTAGTTAATCATCTCACTATGGTTCTTATATCATGTAAGCTCAACAACTGTGTTACAAAACCCCCAATATTATGATTGTTTGTCTTGTTTTCCCTGTGATTGATAAGTTCTTGGTTACATCAATACATCAAGACCACATTTATATACTAAAACAGGAGCCTGTCATTTCTGAGGAAAACAAAAACATTAGATAAAAGTAAACCACTAACTTATATTCATGAGCTCCTATCAGCATTTAATAAGATGGCATCCAGTTCAGACCAAAAGCCATATCCTGCCTTGTATTGACTATGTTATCTCAGTCTGGGGATTTGACTCGTATTTGCTTCCCATGTTTTTGTAGTCAGAAAGTCTTTGAAAGAAAACTTTTGTTCTGATTTCTTACTGAGATGAGAATCACATTTCAGTCAACAGGGAGTATCTGGGTCTGCAGTTGCTGCAGAGGTTCTGGGTATTTTTGTGCCTGTGGTCTGGAAAGTGCTCTATTGCTTCTCCAGAGCCTGAATATGTGTTAAAGCATCTGAAATGGAAAGACAGAGAGTCAGCCTACCATGACTGTCCATGCTGCTAAAACAGCATGTAGAAAACGTAGCAGGTGTTGGAGCCATTAGGTATCGCACCCAAAGCGACTGAGTCAGCACTCGCTGGGCAGGGAAGATGGTCACGGGAGTACAGGCACGGACCGGCAGGGAGAGAGGATGACCACGTCGCAGGAAAGCAAGTACAGATGGAAAGAACAATCAGACTTTGGAAACAAGAGATGGGAAGAAAAGGAGGCTTTGGCTGAAGTCATGGGCTGAGACCCCAGGACCTGGGTTTGGTATTTGCTTTAGCTTGGACTCCCTGTGTCATAGTGGGTAAAACAACTGCAGTGTTTCCGTCTTTCGGTTGCCCATGTGCACCTGAGAAGCAGCAGAGTATCTGCATGCCATGCCAAATGGATGAGAAGCTACGTGTAGCTGCAAATACAAGATGAGTTGCCCCTCAAGACTTAAGATGGTCATAATGTGGGAGGGCTTCTGGTCAACAAGCTCCAAACACCTTAACAGAATTTTTGTTTAGAGAATTTTCTTGTCAGGGTTCTGGCCAGTTCAAGCCTCTACCACTTGTTTCAGGAGCTGTGTGTTGTTTTCAAAATAGAGCTTTGTCCTGTCTGGGCACAAATATTTGCCTTTCAGCTTTCATTTGATTTCAATATATGGGCAACACCTACCATTCAAGAAATGTATGTTTTCTTTTGCTAGAGGGATTGATTTTCTTTTCCCTGAAGACACCAGTCACAGGATTAAACATGTTCCTGATTCCATGCTTGGGTTAGGAAGCTGCAAAACCAGCACTGCAAGGGAGTATGAACCTAAGCCTGTATTGGCTCAAAAAACCAGAAACAGTCTCCCCCCTCTGTTTTATATCCATAGTGAGGGGAGAGAGCATAAAACTGGAATTAAAGCATCTCAGCGAGTATCTGGAATAGCACAAATGAGGATGTGTGTTTCACATAGGAGCTGGGCATCTAAATCTCCAGTTCGTTTGAGATTTATTGATCTTTCATGGTCATACTGAGAAGCAGTCATACAGGGGATGGGCAGTGGTATGCCATAAGAACAGTCCTGTAAGACTTTTTTTTTATCTGTGTATTTCAAATCCCCACTTCTATCACATAAACTAAAATTAGAAATGTCCTCTCAAAAATCATTATGCCCAAAATGTTAGCAAAAATTACTTTTGCTAACATTTGTGCATTTTATTCTCCTAGTGCAGCCCAGCATCTATCTTATTAGCCCAAATTTGCATTTGATGTAACTGCATGCCATGGATTTTGTCACCAATTATCATTCTTTTCGAGGGAGGATGTTTGTGATTTGGGCTGAAATATGCTAATTGCTGAAAACCACCGACACGTGAAGAACTCAGTATTTCAGCGTACTCCCCACACCGGCAAGAGCGGTGAATGTGAAATACCACCTGTCAAGCACTTGCAGCAGATACGGTGTACTTTCTGCAGTGTCCTGTGGAGTACAAGAGGTGTGGGAAATGAAACTGCTGGAGGATGCGATGCTGTTGCTTATCTTTGCGATCTGTACATGGAGCAGCCTGGCAACGTGGCGTGGCAGGAATTCCTCCGCTGAGTAGGAAAGGCAGCATCACAGCAAGCTGCTGAGCTTGGTAATGCTTCCCGTACCAAAGGGGGAAAAAGTTTGCAGGGGGATTTTTTTTGTTTCTTTAAAAATCCATACTTGCAAACCAGCAACTTACACACAAGAATAACACCGAGGATTATTTTGAAAGCGCTTTAAAAAGATTGCAGGAGAAGGGGAGTGCTGATTGTTCAGAGCGATGCAAAGTTGTTGCTGCCTATTCATTTCATTCATCCTAAATACCCAGTCACAGTTTAATTCCTAGATGTACTGTATGCCCTTTCGTGTATAATCAGCCTAATTTGTCTTCAGCTGCAAGCAAGTGAACCAAGATTCATTTAGTTAAGCAAGCTAAGCAAAAACATTCTTTGCTCACAGATGGGTAAACCAGCCGATATCTTAAGATAAATGAAGGGAATTTTGTTTTCTTTTCTTAGCTACTGTAAGGACTCCTACGGATGGAAGAATGACAAAACAAATTTTGTCCCTCCGTGTTTTTAATTAGTTAAACAGGGAAAGACTAATAGATCTCATCCTGGAATCTGGAATCCTAATTTGCAATATTGGATGTTGTTTTGACTTCAGCTGGCACTTTTAACAAATAGACTTTTCACTAGAGGTTTTCAGAAAGACCGCATGTACTATTAGATGAGAGGTACTTAATTAATGTAGGAAAGTGCCAACAAACTATCAGCCAGCACCAACTTGTCTTGGATTTGAAATAAAAGGTATTTGCTCTGTGCTGCCTGCCTAGCAATTACCATTAAATGTGTGTGGATTTAGGCCAATTCTTAATGAAAAAGGGCCAGCTCACAATAAATGTCACCCATGTTGTCTTGAGTTACGCTGATAGTGTGGTGAATGAATAAAACAAAATGCAAACATCAATTTGGCTGACCCCGGAGCAACCAGTGGGAGGCAGAGATCAGCTATGAACCCCCTTATCCCTGTGCCCTGTCTGAGGGCGCAAGCCAACAGCCAAATCTGCCCATCACACCTCTCTCCCAGAGAGCAAAAAGATTTGCAAAATAACTGCAATAGGACATCATATTGACAAAAGAGAGTGTATACAGAGGAAAGTGCTGAGAGTTGAAAACCTTTTAATTACAACAATCAATTTGAATTTAGCAGGACTTGCTACTAAGAGAACTGTACAACCATTTTTCAGTTATATCCTTCCTCCTGACTACATGCAGATGAAACCAGATGGGGAGGGGAGAAAAATGTACCTTTCCAGGCTCTGGCATTTTCTTGGTAGAGGAACAAAGTTCAGGACAAGTTGGGAGTGTCTCAGCCCTGCATGTCAATGTCGCATCCTCACAGGGTCAGAGAATAAGTGAGCATGTACAACTCTTGCTGCTTATCTCCATTTTTCCAGGAGAAATTCCAGAAGGTGCAGGAGCAAGGGAGGACACATCCTGTTCTGCCCCTGGCACAGAGGGGGCAGTGAGCCCCTCTAACTAGGGGTGCAGGGGAAGGAGGCACAGTTTGCTCTACAGCTGACAGAGAAGGAAACTGCAGTGAAGAGGTTAGTTTAGGAAAGAGGAGACTAAATGTCCCCAAGACTATAGGGGGAACGCAAATATTGTGACGACTGCAGAAATCCTGCCCTTGGTGAAAGGATTGTCTTTGTTAGAGAGCAGGGTGATTGCCTTTGGACTGGTAAGAAGCTAGGGAGCTGGATCCCTCTTTTCTGTCTTCCACTCCCTGTCATCATGAACTGACACCATGGGGGTCCACTCCCTAATTTCTCACCCACGTGCACCCAGTGGGCAGCAGGGAGCAGGCTGGCAGCTTCCATGAGCTTCAACATACAGCAGAGGTAAAAAATTTGCTAATTCCCCAGCCTAAAGTCTTATGTTGTCATCATCATCTTCCTTTTTTTTTAACAGTTTGCAGATGATAGCTTAAGGTAAGGATTTTCTCTGCCACTGTTCTACCATCTTTCCCCTGTCCTCACCTGCTCTTGGCCAGTCTCTACAATAGACACTACAAAAGACACTTTTTGCATGTTTATATGTATTTTCCTAATTGCAGCACCGTGCAAAATGGATTTCAGCTCTGCCTGGGGCCAGGTCTCTGCATGTCCTGCTGATGGATAGAGCCTCTTCTCCATTTCAGGCTCCTTAAGGTCTTTCAGCTCCTCTTGGAGCACCTGAAAGCCAAAGAGTGCCCTGTGTGTTGCTCCCTCTGTCAAACGCTGGCTCATCCTGAAGCAGATCAAGGTAATTACTTGGAAAATAAATTCTGTTTAGAGAACTTGTTATTTCTTAAGGCTAGCCAGGCACAGCAGTCAAAAGGGAATTATCCTCATAATCTTCAGATCAGAAGTGTGGAATACACCGCATTTATCTGAGAAGGTATGATTATATTTTGCACTGGCTGCTCATCAGTGTAATCACACCTTTAGTCTCACAGCCTCAGCTTTTCCGTGGTAGTGGTGCTCAGCAAGCCTTTCTCTTCCAAAACAGCTTCAGATGCACTGAGGGAGCAACCTTTGGTACCCACCTGCAGCCCTTGGTTGCCTCCCATTAATCCCCTCTGGCCCCCTGCCATTTGGATGAGCAAACTACTGTTCTTTCTGTTATTACCTCCCCCCCCCAAAAAAAAAAAGCAATCAGACTTGTAATAAATGGAATTACTTTTTTGGCTACCTGGTTGTTTGTGTAATTGAAGGAAGTGGTTAATTTTTGAGCACAGTGGGTTATTCACAGCATTAAAATGATTTTTGCTTTTGTTAGACCAGAGATCCATTTGTCGCTAACACAGTTGAGGCAAAAAACAGTATTTAGATGAGAGATGAAAAATGCATTGATTGACCAAAACCTTCTGTGCCACTGAACACTGTGCAGTGATCTAACTAGCGGTGAAACAAATAACTTATCACAGCATTGGAATTGCGTGCACGTAATGGGAAATTCTCTTTTTTTTTTTTTTTTTTTTTTACAAAAGAACTTGATCAAC
>VXAY01000179.1:442876-521563 GCA_013399855.1 Oxyruncus cristatus
GATCACATGCCATTATTCAGAGAGTAGCTGAAATCTCTGCAGGCCTTTGCTCTGTAATCTAAAAAGCCCTTTGCTTTTTACTATCGTAGGCTTTGGCAGCTACAAGAAAATGCAAAATGATGGCTGTGCTTGTATCGATTACCATCCTAATTCTGCTCTCAGTGAAGTCCATCACAAACCTGCCACAGTCTCCCGTGGGAGTGAGGGAAGCCTGTGTATAATTGCAGTTACTTTAATACAAATTTACTTACTTGACACTTGAAATTCTGCATTCTTGCTGCAGTTATGCTGTGAGCAGCATTAAATTAACTGTCTCCCAGAAACAGGCTCGTGCTCACCTATCCTCCTGTTTCCTGATGGAGGAGTCACAGCCCCTTTCTCGATAGCGGGTCCTCTACCAGAGCAGGGCTTTTTCTGCTTCCCTTGGTCACCTGTGAGATTCCTCCAGTGTACTGTGTCTTTGTGATGGATGTGCTGCCCACTGGCAATTGCTCATTTTGATGCTCTGTGTGACATCTCTGCTTCACGTCTGACTTCTTATCTGCTTATTTATTTTATGACCTCTCTACACATTCTGATCTTCAGTCACTCCAAATTCTCTTTGCTGCCTACTTCTCCTGCTTGGTTTGCTCAGTTAGCAGCCCTGCATCTGGTTTTTGGGTTACAGGGAATGAACAGTCTCTGGTTGAATGCCTCCTTCTTCAGGTGGAGAAAAAGCTGTTCAGTGCCTTTTATCAGTTCTTTGCATTGTCCAAACGTAGTATAGCCATTTAGCTTTGCCAATAGGGCATCTTCAGTGATATCTTTAATTCAGTCTGCACAAGAGGGGGGGTCACAAGGCTGTGGCTTTTTCCAGAGTCTATTTAAGGTTTATAGGTTGGGCAGAGAAACAGAAATTGAGCAGTTTCTACCATCTCTTTAAGAGGTATGGTGTAAACCTGCATAGCCCTGATGCTGTGTTGCGCTGGGGAAGATTCACCTGCTCCCAGATGCTCTGCAGGTGTGTGCCTGGAGCAAAGCCTCTTGACAATAACCCTTGAATTACCTGCTTCTGCTGCAAGCCCAGCAAGGTCAGGACTTTGATTTAACCTCATATTAGACCCTAGGTGCCTCCATGAGCCCACTTTTTGCATACAAGAATCAGCAACCTATGCAACTTAAAAGCTGGCTGTTCCTTCTGCCTGCCGTTCACCAGCTGCCTGTCAGTGTGACATCCAGGTTCTGCAGAGAGCTGCTGAGGGAGGAGGCAGAGCAACGTTTCACAGCTGACTTGGTTTGCCTTTCAGAAAAATCTCTCTATCCTAAAAAGAACTGCAATACCTCAAAGCATTGTTTGCAAATGTTAATATGGAGAATTCTGGGTACCCAGTGGGTACAGGCTTCCAGGTAAGCCTTTAGAAAATATCTGTCCCAAAAGTGGAGGTCTCAGATTGTTGTTTTAATACCAGTCTTCCCTATTCCACCTATGATCTGTTGCAAAAAAATAAATACCTTAAAGATCTCCAGCTTGTCCTGGTGTCAGCAGGGATAGAGTTCATTTTCTTCTTAGTTCTTGATACAGTGCTGTGTTTTGAATTTAGTATGAAAATAATGTTAATAATACACTGCTGTTTTGGTTGTTGCTGAGTAGTGCTTTTTCTAAGTCAAAGACTTTTCAGTTTTCTATGCTATGCCAGTTAGGAGGTGCACAAGAAACTGTGAGGGACCATAGCTGGGACAGGTGATCCAAACTGGCCAAAGGGATATTCCATACCATAGAATGTCATGTTCAGTATATAAACAGAGGGGAGATGGCCAGGATGTGCCAATTCAGGCTTGGGGATAGACTAGGCATCAGTTGGTGGGTGGTGAGCAATTTTAGTGTGCATCACTTATTTTTCCTGGGGTTTATTTTTCTTGTGTTTTTCTGGTTTTTTCCCCCTCTTCTTTCATTACAGTAATAGCAACAATAACAAGAACAGTATTTTATCATAATCATCATCATCATCATCCTCATTATGATAATATTTCACCTTTTTCTATTAATTGTTTCAATTATTATTATCTCAACCCATGAGTTTTTACTTCTTTCCAATTCACCTCCCCATCCCAGTGGGATGGGGGGCACGAGTGAGCAGCTGTGTGGCGCTTGGTTGCCGTATGGGGTTAAACTACAATACAGCTAAATATCAGCAAGTTATGCCTAGCCCTGCAAAATCTTTGGGACTCCATGACTGCTTTGGGGGAGGACTGTGCAAGCCCAGCTGGTACGAGTGTTCAAAACTGTGACCTTGTGATGGGCCTCTGGTTCCCTGGGTCAAATCCGTACCCCACGGGCTTGGTAGATGTAATCAAAGATGAGGACAGTTCATATGGCTGATATTTTTATGGTCCAGATGAAATAGCGGGGGAAGGCCACTGGCTGCCTGCACTAAGGAATGAGGTGAGGGTCTGGAGCCCCATGGGCTTATATGAGCCCTGGTATTCGGTTCCTGTTTAGCTGAAATGTCTACAAGCTTGCAATTGAGCACTGTAGGTGCTTCTGTGGTGGTTCAAGAAAAAGCGTATTTTATTTCTCCTTTTAAGTGGCCTACAGAACTCATTTTACCTGACAACATAGACAAGAAATTTATTTGAGGCAACAAACTCTCAGATGCAAGTTTTTCCCCCCTCCCAAAGCAGCGTACTTGAGGACCAGTGTGCCAGCCCTCTCCTTCCCAAAGCTCAGGCACCAATTTGCCTGCAGAGGCTGAGGCTGGAGGCACAGCTGATCATCTGTTGAGGATGGAGAAACTTTTTTTGGTGGAGACTTTTGGGTTTTGTTCAGCTGACAAACAGGAATTATTGGAAACTCATCTGCATTGCAAGTGTGCATTAAAATGCATGAGGCGTGTAAGGCTGGGGCTGGTGGAAGAAAAATGTGTGCAATTTGTGGAAACTGTGGATTGTTATGACTCCTGAATTGGCATATTTATATGCTTCATTGTTCTTAGATTTAGGATTTTCTGTTTGTCAAATCTAGTGTGTGTGACATACATACCATGACAGACTTTTTGTTGCTTTTCTTTCACAGAAGACCTTTCAGTGAAATCAAGGCCACAGCATAGACATCACTAGTGGGCAGTGGGCTAGATGATCCAAATGAAATCCCATCCAGCCTGAACCATCATTTTTCAGGAATACAGTTGCCAAACTAAGATATTTCTTGACAATTCATCACACTACAAATAGCAGTTGGGGAATGAATACAAATCCTGTACGATATATCCAACTGAGACAGTATTTTTAATCCTCCTTTCTCAGTCGTCTAACGGCAGTAAAATGGAAGACAAGATAAAGACCTGTTATGCACAGGATCAAAAAATGTTTTTTTGAGCCATAACAATGAGGTGTTTTTTGATTTGGGGATCCCAAATGTTTTCCAGCAGAGGTGCCTTGGAGATGCAATATATGCAGACACGTACTGAGTAACAGACAACCTCGTTTAGCTTAGTTCTCTTTTGAAGGACAGTTGGAGGAGCTTTACAGATCCTGAAAAAGCTTCAGACTCTTGCAGGTTGAAAAATCATTGATGTTAAGAGAACAGATTTTAAACTCTTGACCATGTTTTGTATGCTGCTGTATGGGATCAGGAAGTCATAATATGCCATAGCATGTAAAACATTATGTCACTGATTATATAAATTGTGTTTCTTCTGGTCTTGCAAAAATACCAGTGCAAGTTATGAGACCATATCACAAGTTCGATATTGCCCCATAAACATGACAGATACTGCTTTTCCATTAGATGTATTCCTCTCAGGGTACAGATTTCCTGGATAAGGTCCTTTTCATCCTCAGAATGATGCAGGGCAGCCCCACCATTACCTGCATGGGCTCACCACTGTTCAAATGTACCTGTTGCAAGTCACCTGGGTCACTGTCATGACTCAAACCACATGGTTGTGAGGTGGGTTGCAGTGCATGTCTCTAGCGTCAGGCAGAGAATGAGCTTATTGGCAGTATGAGTGAAGTGTCAGTGGAAAAGAAAAAAGAAATTTAGTATCTTGTAGTTCTTATTGTACAGGAAGCAGGACCAGCTGCCAAAGAAAAGATTGA
Source organism: Oxyruncus cristatus (assembly GCA_013399855.1). Lineage (NCBI taxonomy): Eukaryota > Metazoa > Chordata > Aves > Passeriformes > Cotingidae > Oxyruncus > Oxyruncus cristatus. The sequence continues at coordinate 446,954 of VXAY01000179.1, forward strand.
TTGACTACTGCTGGTGTTGTCTAATGCTGGACTTGGAGTTCAGTAGCGAGGAATATGGCAGGTGTGTGGGAGTTGTGGATGGATGGGGAGAAGAAGGAGCCGGGGAAGTTCCTTTTGTTCAGAGATGCTCTGAGCTAGAGGCCATAAAACTGGGATCCTGTTGCATGACAGAGGTGGTGACAGAAACACCCCAATGCTCATTAGGATAGTACAAAGGGAAGTTGTGCTGCTTCAGGCGAGAACAAACTATCCCTGAAAAACACAGGGAAAAATTCAGAGTATTTTTAATGTTTGTGTGGCACTTCTAAGCTGGAAATTGTTATGAGTGCTAAATATTATGTTCCCTAAAGTGTAAAACGGTGACTAATACTATTACATTCTGTCATACAACAGCCCTTGGGATGAAAATTCAAAGAGGCACAGTAAACAACCGTAAAAGAAAAAAAAAAGGGAAAGAAGGAGAACAGAACCCCATTTCCCATTTCAGCGGGAATGTGCTGATTGACAGCAGACTTATGGAGACAATTCTCCTCTCTGCTTGGGCTGCAGAGCCCAGAGCCCGTTCAGGGAGAAGGGGGGAGCAAGAAAAAGGGTCTGGCTGGCTGCTGCCTCACAGAGGATGGGCACTGCCTGACAGCAGGTATCCTCTGTCTGTGCAGGACCCATGGTTACAGACCTGACTCTTTTCCCTTCATCTATTTTGAACCAGTGAGCATAAGCAGCCATGCTGCCTGAGCCACGCGCTTCCGAGCTGTTAAAGCAAAGCTCTCAGTGGGTTTTTGAGAGCCCATCAGCAGCTTTTTCTACAATAGCTCTGCTTCAAAACTTCTTGCTGCCACCCACTCTCCTGACTCCTGCTGGACACTGCCAGTTCTCTGGAGTCAGGGATACAGCCTTCCTTCCTCCTACGCTGTGCCTGCATTCATTTTTTTCCCTGAGTTTTTATATTGTTTGCATGTGCTGTTGTCGAACGAAATCACTACAGGCTGAGGGAAGAGTGGCTGGAAAGCTGCCCAGTGGAAAAGGACCGGGGGGTGCTGGTCGACAGCCGGCTGAACATGAGCCAGCAGTGTGCCCAGGTGCCCGAGAAGGCCAATGGCATCTTGGCTTGTATCAGGAATAGTGTGGCCAGCAGGAACAGGGCAGTGATCATCTCTCTGCACTTGGCCCTGGTGAGGCCACACCTTGACTGCTGTGTTCAGAAAGACATTGAGGTGCTGGAGGGCGTCCAGAAGGGCAACAAAGCTGGTGAAGGGTCTGGAGCACAAGTCCTATGAGGAGCAGCTGAGTGAACTGGAGTTGTTTAGCCTGGAGAAAAGGAGGCTCAGGGGAGACTTTATTTCTCTCTATGGCTACCTGAAAGGAGGTTGTAGCAAGGTGGGGGGTGGCCTCTTACTCCCAGGCAACTAGCAACAGGGCAAGGAGAAATGGCCTCAAACTGGGCTAGGGGAGAATAAGGTTTGACATGACCAAAAATTTCTTCACTGAAAGAGTGACTAAGCAATGGACTGGGCTGTCCAGGGAAGTGGTGGAGTCACCATCCCTGGAGGTGTTCAAGAAACAGCTGGGTGTGGCACTTATTGCTATGGTTTAATAGATATGCCGCTGTTTGGTCAAGGGTTGGACTCAATGATCTTGGAGGTCTTTTCCAGCCTTAATGATTCCATAAATCTATGACTGATGTGTAACCAGTAATGGGAGGCAGCAGGATCTGTGCCTGGCCTGATTGCTCACTGCATAAAGATGACTGCTTTGGTGGGCCAGGGAGGGCGGAATGGTGGTGGATACCATTTGTCCCTACTTCATCACGGTTTTTGCCGTAATAGCCCACAGCACCCTTGTAGACAAACTGGTGAGATGTGGTTAGGGGGTCAATTCTGGGGCTAGTACACTTTAATCTTTCTACCAGTGAGCTGGTTAAGGGAACAGTGCACACCCCTGATGGCACTCTGGCAGATGTCAAAACTTACAAGCTCTGCTGCAGGGATGGTCTTGACTCAGCCTCCTCTAATGCCTTAATCAGCTCTAATGGTGATGCCTGGCCAAAGCCCCAGACAGGTCACACCCATGAACATCCCTGCAGGTCCTGCTGGTTGCTGCTGCTGGCTCTGCAGAAGGGCAGGGTGCTGGAAGGCAATGTGCAGTGGTAATACCCAATCCACAAAGAGAATAAAAAAGCCATGGGATTGTTTCCCTAAACCCAGATATAATAATTGGAGCTTGATGAAATGTGCCGTGTGAGTGCATTTTGCGTGTGGCTGTTTCTAGGGGAGTCAGTTTTTCGTTTTGCTTTTAATTAGCCAGGCTTAAATTAGCAGCATCTACTGTTGATACTCCTCCTTGAACAGCTAGAACACTTTCAATCAGGAGGCTTATTAATATGCAAAAAAGTGATTTGTTTTGATTTCAGTCTGGAAGGGTTTTCCCCCCCCCCCGGTTTCCATTTCAGTATCTTCTGTTCTAAATGAAGGTGAAATTGCTCGTGTTGTGGCCATGTAAGAGAGCTTGGGTTATCTGGGGAAAAGAGGAAAGACTTGATGGAGAGTTTCAGAAACTCCCATCTGGGTTGGTATGTGTTCTGCTGTATTTTACTACGCTGAAACAACACCCTGCCGTGGGGATAACAGGAGACTCACCCAGGCTGCTGTACTCCCTCACAGGGAATTAATTAAAATTAACACCATACAAATTTTTTTGCTTCCCCAAGGCACTGGGCCTGTTCTCAGCTACCTCCTCCCCTCTCAACCTACAGTTTTGGATGTGAGGAAGGCATAAGTTTTTTACTCCATAATTCCTGAATCTCTTCACCAGTATGTTTGCATCACTATATTCATACTGCAGATGACTGATGCTGACCTGTGCACAGAAAGACAATCCCAGCAAACCTCACACATTGTGGAGGGTCTCATTGGCTCTTGCTAAGAATGTAAGGTCCAAGGTCCGTTTCCTTGCTATGAAGTTTTTGGGCTGATCTGGTAGCAAACTTAATTTGTTCACTTCTCTGATCTGGAAGTCTTCAGAGAGATGCAGACATTAAGGTTGAAACCAGGCCAAAACAACGAAGCAGGTGGCTCAGAAGCAATTTTGGACTGTGGAGCATCAGAGGTCTCCTCCCCACCTTGCAATGGAATGGGGCTTTGTCAGACTCCCTCTAGGCACTGACCCTGTCTGTAGCACACCATTTAAAGACCAAGGGGTATTTAAATCCATTTCTATGAGATACCAAGATGGGGATGGTCAGGGCTTTTTATTATTACTTGTGCGAGTGTTTGTAAAACCCTGCTGTGGGTCATAACCCTGCTGTGCTGTGTGCGATGCATATACAGAGAAAGCTGGGTAAATGCTGAAAGGAAATCTGAAAGGGGACAAATTTCTTGGCCTTTTAAGCCCCCTTGGCACAGCAGGAACGGTAGAAGGAGAGAAACATGCCTGCCCATCCTGCTCCCTTGTGAAGGAGACCTGGGGCACCCAGATCCTTGCCACGGCACTGCAGGGGAAGGCCAGTGTGGGCAAAAGTTTTGCTCTGCCCCACTTAATGCTTATTTTTGTCAGAAAAATGTCATTTAGAAATTGTTTGGATTTTTATTTCCCTCTGAGAAAATCCCCGTTTGTCACTGTTTATCAGGGTTATATTCAATAACAGTGTCTGACTTTTTGTATTAAATTGTTTCCAAATATGGATTTTTTCCTTCTATGAACATATGGGGATTTTTTTTGTTGTTGTTGACCAAATGTAACTACGAGAGTTGGTGGACTCCAGTCATGTGCTTAAATTCAGAGAGACTCGATTCTTCAGATGTAGGTTAAACTGATTTGTCTTGGGTTTGAACCAAGCAGATTGTGAAAAGCAGTGATTTACACAGTGCAAATCATCTGATGTGGCACTATTTGCCTTAGGCTGGTTGTGTAATCACAAGTGTTGAGTGATAAAATGTTACCTGATGTTCTTACTGCCTCCCCAGCCAGGTACACTTCCCAGGTGGAGATGTGGGGATACAAACTCCAGGGGAGAAAAGAGGTTACGCCATAACAGAGTCAGAAGAGGACCTTAGCGCAGGGTAAAGCCCCTGTGCTCGCCAAGCAAGAGGTAATGCCTTCAGCTGGGGACCTGCCTGCAAGGCCATGAGCAAGGCAGAGAAACAGCCACTGAAATGGGGTTTTGAGTAACCTGGAGATAGGACTGATGCAGCAGACTGATGGACTGATGGACAGAGGCTGTGGATCCAGTGAGTAGAAAGTGTCATGGGGGAGAAGTGTCTGCTTTCAGGGAAAAGTAACCCAGAAATCCCTCCTGCCTCTGCAGTGGTGAGCATGCAGGCATGGAATTCCTCCTGACTCCAGGGAATTGAAGCCGTGTGTGTTCCTGGAAATTAAAACAAAAACTGGCTTCACTGATATTTCCTGAAATGCGTTTTCTTGTCATTGAATCTGTCCTAACAGCAGCCCCAAAGCATCCAAGATTTCATTTTCCTCTAGTAGTGATCAAAAGCAACATCAGCAAGGAATAAATACACAACGCCATGCTGCAGGGATATTAATTCACATGACAAGGCAGTGCAGTTTGCTTTATTAAAAAAGAAAGCTCATGTGAGGGTTTTCTTGGTCACTGAGTATTTCAGTCACTATAAACATCTATATTTTGCAATGTGGTATTTTTCTGGGTCTTGTCTTTGAGGGAGTAAGTCTTCTGCTCCTGTGAATGAAGCTGCAACCCCGGTAAAGGTGTCTGAATTTGTGATATGCCTGGGACAGAGGCAGCCAAGGACAGGGGCTTGCTCATCCTGGCAGGGACAGGGAGACTTTGGTGAATGTCTCCCCTTTCCCCAACACAAACATAACTGTTTTGTTTATAAACGAAAAAAACCCACCCCAGTCAGCTGGCCTTTCACATGGGTTAAAACAAGCCAACTCCACCCAAAGCTGCCCAGGACTGAGCCACCTGTACAGTCCAGAGCATATAAATCCCCCTGTGGCTGCCCTGGCCCTGGGGTATGCATGACCTCCCACTGCAGGCAGCTGCCTGCAGGCTCACCGCTGCAGAGGGGGGATGGATTTCTGGGTTACTTTTCCCTGAAAGCAGACACTTCTTCCCCATGACAGGATGAGTGATGCTGTGCTCTCTGCATGTGCTGTGGGAGCAGTCACTAGCTCTGTTTCCCTTACCTTGTCATTAAGCAGCAAAGACACTGCCATTTTGAATTCAAGGCTTGAAGACAGTATGATTTTAATTTGAGTGATAAAACTAGAAGGGCTTTTACAGCAACTCAGCTGCCAGAATGTGATTCAATACTTTTGGGTTTAGACTAGGGAAAAGTGGGAAGAGATTAAAAACCATTCCTGGAGGAAAAGAGCTGCTGTTTCTCACCAGAGACTTGTCACACACTGCAGCTGACATGGGAGATGCTGCCATTGTGTGATGGGTCTCTCTGGAGGTCCCTACAGTCGAACAACAACAGAAGTTTATTTGAGACAATAAAATAGTAAATGAGATGTTTTGAAATCTGGTGAAGGGAGAGGTTATGGGGTGCAGGAGTACTTTCCCTGACAACACCCTGTGGATGTGCAGCGGTTCCCGGGGCATGTGGGGATTTTTACTCTCTAAGAGCCTTCTGCAATGTATCTCCGGAGTTGGGGTACGTGCTGGCTCATGTGGCTGTTACTATGGAAACCATTATTTTAAAAAAGTAAAAAATAGTCATATAAACCCCCTAAAAAAGGCTAAAACCTTTTGCCATTTGGCAAGGAATGGGGCTGTAGGGTGTATGGGGAGAGCAGCTTCTTTTCCAGAAGGCTGTCCTGCTCTTTATGAGCTGAGGAAGGTGGGCACCTACTTGTATTTCACCCATCAGGGAGTCTTTGGGGAGGGGAGCAAGGTGGTGGGTGCTCATCACTACCCCCCTCCTGCAGACATGCCTCAGCAGGGTGAGGTAAAACCGGCACAAAGTGCTGCCTCCTCAGACCTCCACCAGATCTGATGTCTGCAGCAGCGAAATTCAGCTTGGAAATGAAATGCTACTTGCAGAGTTAGCAGCTTCAGTCCACGGCGGGTATTCACATAGAGAAGCTACTGGCTTTCCCAGAGGGCCCAGGGACATGTGCTACCACAGCTACACATCCCAAATGGCAGGGAGACCAGGGAGAAAGAGTTCAGGGCGTGACACCCCCTGTGCAATGGAAGGAATTAAGGTTTATTCATCTTAATAACCACTTCACTAAAGGCATATGGGGGGCAATGTATTTGGATGCTGAGGTTTTGACACATGCCAGAATTCTCTAAAACTGGGCTTTTCTTCCCAAACTGCCAAAATTTTTAGCTGACTTGTGGAGATGCCATGCACTCAAAATGTTATTATAGATGTCAGGTCTCTTCCTAGTTTTCCTTTTTTTGTGCTGTCCCAGACCAGGAACAAACCAGCCTATCACAAGCCCCTTCCCCAGACTCTGCAGACAGAGCAGCAGCAGGGACAAAGCTGCAGTGGCACAGGCGTGGTCCCTGCCTCCCCCTCGGCACCTAGACCATGTCCCTAGGAGTAGAGGAGATTTCCTGGCATGAAGTGGGGATCAGAGTGCAGCTGGCTGGGTTGCTTTGCACATCTTTTTCAAAATGGTCTCTGTGGCAGCAAGAGCTGTGTGCATTAAGCTTGCATGCGTGGGCAGCGCTTTCCTGCTAATGCATGGCTGGAGAACTAGGTCTAATCAAATGCAATGTAGAAACTCATTTATTGAGGCACTGGTAGTTAGCCTTCTTAAAGAAGAGAGGCAACTGTTTATCACGGAAGCATCATAATTTTTGGAATTTCCCATATACATAAAGACAAGGAGTATGACACAGCAAAGTCTGTTGCTTTGGCTTTTAAGCAAGGAGAATCTCCCTAGAGGATGGGTTATAAAACTTCCCCGAGTAGTTCATGTGATCTTCAGAGACTGCTTGCTCACTTCTGTTGTTTACATTAACCTTCGAGTCAAAGTTATTTAGGCCTACTTTGTGATTATGATGCTCTTTGTGGTGCCACTTCACTGCACAACAGGGATGTTTCAGCCCCTTTTATGTGCACATCTGAGGTCTGACTATATACTGGGCGGACTCTCCATTTTTCTAAAAATATGTAACACACCTCCCTAATATACCGTATTTAAAATAGTATCTGTGAACAAGCCTCTTTTCTTCCTCCTTAGTGTCACCTCCCGCTCACTGTGTTAAGATGCTGGAAGACTGTTTCTTTATTTGCTTCCTCCCGTCGTGAAGCTTTTAATATCACTGAAAAAACCTGACTCAGGTTTGTAGCTACCAAAATTCAGCCCCACCTACTGTTTGCTTTGCAGTGCTGCCTGAAATATCATTTTAATTTCACATTAGTTGTTTGCCAAAGAGAAAGCCCAATTAAAGAGACAAAGAGGATATCTGTTAATGGCACTTTTCATGAGGAACACCACAGTACCAAAGCAGCTTGCATGTGAACACTTAGAAAGTGAGAGATGCTGAGCCCTGCCGTGCCTGTCAGCTTGGCTTTTGCATGCAGGGGAAAAGAGAACAAAATTTACAAGGATGCTGTTCTCTGAAGTGGTACATGAGCTGCTGGCGAGCCTGGGAAGGAAACAAAAAGCCCATTCAGAACAATTGAAGAACAGCATGGATGCGCTGAGAAACTAAACCCATCAGGTTTATATTTTAAAGGGTTCAAGGGTGAAATTAAATATTATTTGCTTAAGTATAAAATGCTGGAGAGTAACAACCCCATAAAACAAAATCTCACAAGAGACTGTAGCCCAGCATTTCAGCTTTGATAGACTTTTTTTCTCCCCATTGCTGTGCACAGTGTTTTATTAAGGTTATAAAAACCCTATAAACAATTCAAATGGAGTATTTTTCCGGGTTAAACTTCCATTTTTTACAATACTAAGCAAGTAGGAGAAAGGATCTGGAAAGCACCAGAAAACTCTACAGGTGTACCCACAGACTGAAAGGGCCTGTTGTTTTGGGGGCTGTCCAGAAACGTGAGCATCTATTTTTTCATCTCTGAAGCCAGAACTAGAGTTGACATGAAGACAACTGTAGGTGCTTATTTAAGAATAACATACAAATTTAAAGCTCATATTGAACTATTTATTTTGTGCGTTCACCTTTTGCTGCAGCACGTGCCAGCTGCTGAAGGGAGCAAACAGAAACTGCTTCCATCACCTGAAGCTGACAGTCGGCTATTCAACCTGCAATCCACCTCATGAGACGACACGATCAGGCTTCTTAATGACAAGGAGTGCTTGATTTTCAGTAGCGATGCAACATTATGGCATGCATTAATTTGCTAGGAAATCACTTTAGAAGAGCATAAAGTGTGATGTACTTAAGTTATAGTACAATAAATGCCCCAAAGATACCTCTGAAGTGTTATGATCCCATGAAATTCTTTAACAAAGGGAGCTGAAAATGGCCTGTCTCCACCCACATACCATACTTGGAGAATTATGGAGATAGTCTATCAGGTCACCTGGCAGCAGATATTAAGCTATTTCAAATGTTATGTGTATTTACCGACAGCAACTGAATAGGTCAAAGAGGTTTCTGGCTCACAATAAAAGATGAAATGATGTTTAGTTCCATATATGAATAGCTGCTCATGTATAACAGTGGGGTGTGTGTGTGTGTGGGGGTGTGGGGGTGTGGGGGTGTGCAGGTTATTGGGACTATTTCCTTGATGCCTCCTGTTTCCAAAGAATTGTGTGCATTACCCCATGAAATCAAACTCTGAAAAGTTTCAAGCTTTAAAATAAGGTTATAACAAATGAGATTACCATACAGACCACACGGTTCGTGTTAGCAGTGAACAAGTTTAATAAAACAGACTCCTTGCATGTTGGATTCACAAATTCATACTCCTCCTTGCCACAGTGCCTTAAGTAGAAACATGGTCTCGCTTTTCCTCTCATCAATGACAAAAAGCCAGTGCTAGCCTGCATCAACGGTTTGCCCTCCCCTCATGTACGAGTGAGCCTCCCATACACCTCTTACATTGTTCACGGTACCAGGGACTTTTTGCTATGAGAGGAATTCAGGGTTACTTCTGCAGGAAGCCCATCTGAACAGCAGGATGGGTCCAATGTAACATCCTCTCCTTTCATTTGCATTTCCAGACCCATACTATTTCTGGTCTTGTGCATATCCTGACTTTCATCTATCTCCCTGCCAGCAAACCCAGGAAGGGATTTAAATAATTTTTACTGCCATCTTCAATCAGATGAGTTCTATGTTACCCGAATCGTTTGCTCTCTGCATTTCTTCACTCTTTGCTTTAGACATATCTAGTGGTTTATATCATACAAGAGAACAGCCAGACACACATCTGAGAGCATATAGCCATTTTGAGGGGTGGGAGGAAGGGAAAACTCACCAAAGAAAGCCCCATCTTGAGCCTTTGATGGTGCTTTCTGAGATCAAAACTGAACAGCATTTCAGTTTGACTTAAGGGATTGTATACGGCAATCAGCTTTGTGCCAACCTCCACGTACATGACCTGGTTTTGGATGGAAAGCAGTATTCTGTAACCCACTCCCCTGAAACTAACATCACACCGGTGTTGTGGTACAAAGGAGGAGGCAGAGAAGAGCCTGTATTTCAGATCTGAAATGCATGGCTCATGTTACAGGGCCACTCGGTTTGAGTGTGCTTCACTGTCGCTCTACACTCAGTAATTTAGGAGGCACTGATTAAGCGATGTTTTCCCTATTTTAAGGACAGCAGCTGTTCGTACCACTTCTGGGTGACCCCACCGTTTATTTTTAAATTCATCACAACACACCTAGGTCTGTTCTAGTATCAACACCAAGGAGCCCGACTTCTTTCCTGGTACGTAGAACATCTTTTACAGAGAATATGCAATCAGGTGTCGAGATAGGGAAGGGATCAGAACAAGTCACAGGCACGGACCACAGATGCGATTGTTAGGGAGAACCACACACAGAGCATGCAGAGGCTTTTTTTTTTACTGTTTGCCACAGCTTAATAAAAGTTACCTGTTCCTTAACATTCATACGGCATGCGAAGGGGCAGGGACCATGTTGCTGACAGTGCTGCCCTGTGCCTGCTGCAGCACTGCTCTGCACTGCCCAGAGAGGAAGGGTCTCGGGGCCAGACCCACAGAGATATTTAGGGGCCTAACTTCTATTTCAGACTTCAGTGGGAGGCTGGTGCCTAAATAGGAGTTGAGCACCTGATTACCTTTGCAGGTCTGGGCTTGGGTGGAGGCAGCCAGGAGGTGCTCCACGTCCCCTGCCTGCCCACGGGAACTGCGGCTCCTCTCCAGCTGGCAGTCGAACCGTGGTGCGGTGCAACCCTGGTGTTGTGAAGTAGCCGTTCTCCGACTGGTGACGGCCTGATTCACAACACCAGCTGCTGCACGGCACCTGAGGGGGGCCCTGTCCAGGCTCTGTGCTGCTGGGCTCTCCTGTGCTCTGTCCTCCTCTGTGGTCCGTCTCCCACACTGCTGTGTGCTGGAAAGCAAAGTGACAAGGTTAGGTCCATTGATCCCACAAGTTTTATACCTCTGCCTGTTTAAAATACAAATACGTGAAGTGTTTACGTCTCCACAGAAGAAAAACTGGCAAACGTGCTCAGCACTCAAGATCTAAGGCTTCACAGAGGTGTCTGCTGCAGTGCAATGCCGGAAACATGCACAGCTTCACTCCTGTAACTCATTCCCTGCGCTCATTTCATGAGGGCTGGAGGCTGGCAGGCGGGGGAAGCAACCTAGAAACTCAGCCAAACCCTCAGAGACATGGGAGAAACAGGCTGCTTTTTCACAGATCCCAGGATGTTGTCAAAAGGAGAGCAGTGCCCCAGGGACTGCTTGGCTTCCTGAGCACACCCTGGCCATGAACCTTCATGCCTGCACCTTGTCCATTCCACTGAGGTGGGTGAGACACCAGCACGTGTGTGGTCCACTCCCAATGCGCTGGAACTTGGGAAGGTGCCACTCCATAAAGTCCTGCTGCAACCCACAAATGAAACAGTCTGCCAGCCCCTCATTCCCCTCCAAAGCAACCATCCCTCAGGAGCTCTCAGAAGCTGAGGGACCCAATCTGCTGCTGACCAGGAAAACTGATCTTCTTTTAAAATCACAAGGGGACTTATGGATTCTGGGACTCAAGGGAAAAAGAAATCTCCCTTGCCAGCACAGGACTGACGCTGGTGAGCATGACAACCATCACAGCCTGCACACAGCGTGTCTCTCAGGGAGTGAGTGCTCTCTTGAGAGCTCAGGTTACAATGCTGCAGCACTACAGGAATGGCCTTGGGGAGGGCACAGGTCCAGGTGGTCTTGCAGCTTTGCAAGCAGACAAAGACAGGTGGAAACAGACATGTGCTTCTTCCCAATTCTCCTCAAAATCCTGCACCGGTGGTGCAAAGAGTTTGTCATGGTTGGATCATTCTTAAGGGGTTACCAACAACTCCTTATTGGTCTAATTTATCTAGGCACATGTGAAAGATAAGCAAGTAGTAAATTTGATCTTGTGCATTACCTTCCTCAGCAACCAAAACCCAAAAGGTGGCAGAGTTTCTGTCAATCATTTCAGGACTATCTCTGGAATGAGGACTCATTGCAGAAGTCCTTAAGCGAACCGGATAGAAAGAAAGATATATGCAGCCTAGCACACCTCCCAGGAGAAAGTGCTGGTTTTTAATAGTTCTCCTGAATTAGACTGGATTTGAAGGCAAAATTTCTGACCCTGCTGACAAAGGAAGTGTCTCCCCCCCATCCATGCACACTGCCCAATTTAATCCAAGGAAAACTTCATGCCTTGTCTTTCCCCCTGCAGAGAAGGGAGACATAGTCATGTATAGTCACTGGGCAGAAAAACGAATAACATATGCACTAGCAGAAAATACTCCAGAGACAGGTTATGCAATTTAGTTGCTGTAGAAAATGGAACTAAATTTCTTTACACCTTTGCATGTGTGCACACTTGTAAGGTCTCAGTCATGTTGTACTAACAGAGCTTTTATTTAAAGAGCAGTTTCTGGAATTTTAACACATTGAAGAAAAAAAAGTATTTATATTTTATGTGTAACTATCATTCAGCCTTCAATCCTGAAAGGAAGAACGCGAAAGCTGAACCTGTGTTGTGGCTGGTGCTGATCAACGGTGACACGCTAATGTCGGATGAAGGTGAATCGTCTCCCCTGAGCAGATCTTTCACCGCGTGCGGTGGCACCGAGCACACTTGATGAAGCACATTGTGTCACACACAGAGTAGTGCCAAATACTTTTTGTACATTCTCTGTTCCCTGGGAACACTGAAGTCTGCCACTAGTACTGTGGGTGGGAAAAGAAAAACAAATGATATGAGCCTTTTTCAAGGTTGTTGAAATCCTTCTGAATTCTTTCATGCAATCTGTGCTGAAAAATATCAGACTACTTAAAAAGACCAGGCTACTGTATATGCATTGCTTGTTGCCTGAAAGAAGCAAATTTAAAATTCTTTTCAAGTAAAAACCAGTATTATATATTGTATGAGTGAGAAATGAATACTTAATCCACTCCTTCCCCCCTTAACACACCAGACATGGAGGCTGGTTTTCTGCTTCTTTACCCCCTCGGTCAAATACTCCGATGTAGTCTTAGTGTACATGTGAACTTTTTTAATTTTAATATTCTCCCATTTTTATTTAATACGATTTTATTTAGTCATCTACTGGCAACAGCTTTCATGTTCTTTGATGCTACATGGTTTGAAGGCTTTTTTATGATTTCAGCTAGGTTGCACATAGGTAACTGTAGAATCTCCTAAACAGCTGAGTAGCAAGCAGTGAGGGAATGGCATGGTCTAGAAGCCCTAAGGAAAACCACCAAAACCAAATATTTACTTTAGGATAACACCAGTGCATTATGAAAAGAAAGTCATCTCCTATAAATAGGAAAATAAACATCTCAGTTTGGGGGGAAAAAAATTCCACCAACACACACCCAGTAACACAGATAATCCTTCCTAGGATTAGCATTTTTGTGTGTATATATACATACATACATACATATTTAGAAACAGGGGAGAGTAACGAGAAGCCACGCCAACAAGCTGGGGTTTGTACACTGAGTTCCAGGCAGTGAGCAGGACTTGGGCACGGGGTGAGCACTAGACCTGGGACGTCAACTGCAACCCCACCCTGCAAGGTTATTACTGCCCTTAATATCCCATGCAAATAGATTTTCTTGCTTTGGTCACAGCAGTCTATTAATTCAGTCCTCTTGTCTGGTACATCTTTATCCTCTGCAGGTTAATCCTGCCAAATTCCCCTGCTGTAGTACATGTCACACAGCATATAATATCCAACAATGCAATTTTGCTAATCCTGTTTTATCAGCTTTGTTGCCCTGTCTGGTCAATCCAATAGCGAAAAACCGCACATAAGGTTTTTGCCAAGATCTCCCTCTCTTCTGCCCCTCTCCCCCCACTTTTGTATGGTTTCAATTAAATAGTTTGAGAGCAGAACACAGCATTTGGATATCCGCCAATGTCCTTCAGAAGCAGAATGTCAAGGCACTTAATTATATAGGTCTCCCAATTCTTTCAGGCGCCCCACCTACCCAGTCGGCTGAATTTACTAAATGCAAGTGTAAAAAATCAGCTCAAATCCCTTTTTAAAACACTCCCCATGCATTAAGGACTTGAAGATGGCTGAATAGCGACATATTTATCGCTCATTATCTTACTAAAAGATTAAACAAATGAGTAAAGACTGTCTCATTAACAGTTCTTTGTTGTCTTGTTTACTGTTTAGTGGACTCATTAACATTAATTATTAGAAGAAGAACATCAATTATTGCAATAACCTTTGTCAAGCCAAGCAAACTGACTGCTAAACAGCAAACGAATCCACGTTTACCAGGCAGGATTTGCATGGACAAAAAGAAGAAAAAGAAAAGACCCCATAAAATCCTCAACATCACTCTGAAGCAGAAGAGATCCAGTGTCGCTGGTAAAGTCTGGCATCAGCAGCACGTCCTGCTCAAGACCTCTAGACAGAGAATAAAAGGGTGAGTAAATTCTGAGCTTAACTCCACAAGACTTGCTTACCCAGCTCTAAGTGGCGAGATGTGAACAAAGGGATTCCTACTTCCTCTGGTGCTCGCCAGGCTGTATTTATTACACTAATTATTTTAACGCAGGGAACAGCCCTTTCTCTCCCCCGTCATCAGTGCAGTGCATATGCTTGTATAAATATAACGCAGACTGCAGAATCGATTTCAGGATTCTCCGTCAACACACTGCTAGAGCTGACTGCTTCGCTGCCTCAGGTGATGGGCATTCTTAGAGTTACAAGATATTACGGCTCGGGCTTTCCTCTCCTCTTCCTCCCTTTCCTCTCCCTCTGATTTCTTTTTCCTTTTGAGAAAACCAATCCCAGGTGGAGATCTCCTCTGCCTGAGCAGAGATTCAATGTTGTAGCAGTATTTTAAACACACCATATATTTCAGCAGCTCTGGCAGGAGTTAAATACCAGCAGTAGCACATCCATTATTTAAAACACTGTGAGAAAGAAAGCTGAGTCACTAAGCTGAATCTGTCACCTCTGACACTGTTTCTCAGCCTAAACAGAAGTGCTAGTCTGTGCCTAAGAACAAAATGAACCTTTTCAGAAGGACCCTGAGCCAAATCCAGGGATTGTAAGATTATATTTATATACAAATAGAAACAAGGGCAGCTAAGCGCTGCGGTTTTTGCAGATGCTTCTGCAGTTACACGCAGTGAATGAATATGCAGACAGCTCTTTACACCAGCTAGGTTTTAAAGAACAGATCTCTGCAATATCTGAACAGCTGCCCTGGGATGGCCTCCTTATGCTTGGCGTCACCAAGATCCTTCCTCCTCACCACCAGTGTGGTTCACCAACACCTTCCCCTTGCTGCCCCTTGTAGTACGTGGGCTGTGTCTGGATCTCCCCACTAATTAAAATGTGAAACAATTAAGCTGTGTGCTAAATGAGCGACTCTGGCCTCACAGCCGCCTAGCCAGAGAGAGAGGTCCGCAGAGACGGTGTGGCCTGTTACCTCGGCATGAATTTGTGCTGACAGGACAGTCTATCCGTCTTCACATCTTTGGACAGCTGTGCTTACCTAGCAGAATGTAAACATCTCTGAACTTTGCTTACTGGATAAAAGGAAGCATTAGTTTCCTATTGCATTTCCTCCTACAAGATCAATCATACACACGGGCCAGACACAGCATCCCTATGTTTGTAATTAATCTCGTAAAGGAAGAACATCTCCCCTCAATCGATTGCTATATTTGTATGCAGCCTTCCTGCAAGGGAGGGAGTAGAAGAAAATAAAAGCCAGTAGCAGAATAATAATCAGCTGATTTCTTAATAGAGGCTGGTACGTGCTGTATATGCACAGCAAGATGCTTTTTCAGGTCAGATGATTCTCTGTTGGAAAAATCACTTTGTAATCAATGTTGATCATTAACATTGGGGATTGCAGCATTGCGTTTAGATGTCTCCTGATAGCGGGAGTGTTTTATCACGACAAAGCCATGTTTTCACCAAAACAATAAATGTGTACTTCAAAATAATCTTCCAGATGCTTTAGTGTCTCTTGCCAAGTGTTACCGATTGCAGACAACCAAACTGAACACCACATGGTCTGTATATTGCCAGGTTTGCCCATAGGAGACTCCTTCCCACCAACACATCTGGCCACAAAAGACGTCTCCTTCCCACTTGCCTTACTGTGTGTATGGGAATGTTTAAAATCCAGACTAAGAAAATATTTATTTAAAAAAACCCCAAAACAAAACCCCCACGCCACAACCCACTAGATCATCTACTAGTTCATCTACAGTTAATGAAGATGAATTTCTTGTCCTCTCAGAGAAAAAAGTGTGTGCCCTTCTGAGGCCGACTTAAGACTCAAACTGGTGGGCAGAGGGAACCAACACACAGGGCTTAAAAAAAACAAGGGAAAGCAAGTGCTGTTCAGGAGTTGCAAGGACTCAGACCTGCCTCTTGCTTCTGTTTTAGATCTGTTTCATTGCACAAAGTGCACTGAGCTCACTGACATTTACACTGGGCCAGCATATTCTTTATAATGAGAAAATAAATAGTCTTGGAGACATGTTCAGATGAAATGTACACTTCTGATAGGCACCATACTAGTCTAGGGTGTCACCGACCATTTTGATTTAAAGGAATAATATGAAGATTTGCTTGCTGAATGCAATATTGAGACAAGTCGGAGCATTTTCCCCCATGAAGCCAACACCAGTAGGACAGGGCTGCTACCATTCATGACAGAGATCGCTCCACAGTACTTCACACAACTTGCTTTACAGGCTTAGAGATTACAGTCTAATGCTTATATGATCAAATATTCAGAAATATTGAACTGGATATGTCTGAGAGGAGGAAAAAAAACTCCATATATTTTAGGAAACTGATCTATAATGATAGAGAACAGCACCAGTATAATATAAAATGCAGGTGTGGTATTATCTACCTGATTACCAACACTACAGCCTCATCTGCAGAGCCTGGGCAGACCTGGAAGCATCTTTCTGCCCACCAGCATCCCACCTTTGCATCAAGTAACAGTGTGGTATTTGCTAAATGCTCTCCTGTGGTACAGCCTCTTTGGGGACAGAGGCTTATAATTTTTATTTTGTACTGCTCCTTCTTAGTTTAAATTTCTTTTATCTCAAGAAAAATGAAAGCTTTGCCACAAAGGAAAAAGGATATCAAATGTCCAAAAAATACTTAAGTGTACAATTTTCTTTCAGTGGACTCAAATAATGTATATATATCTAAGTCTTCACTTAGATATATACATGTGATTTCCACAAAGAATTGGATGCCAACACATCCATTGTAGAAACTCTTTATCAGAAAAGACACCTACGTGATAACAAGCTTGGCTTTCATCTGGGGAATCTATGGCCCATTACCAGATTGCCTGTTAACTATTTACAGGAATTACCAGCAAAACCAAGTTAGAAATCATTGGCTTTAATCCTTCCACCTCTGTTCACCTCCTTCCTGCACGACAGAGGCACAGCCCCTCAAACAATGGTGCTGGCATCCAACCCAAAATGATGGACACTTCAGGAAGATATTTGAGTGACCGGTGCCTCGACTCTTCCTCCCTCCTGGCCTCAGCAAAGGGCATCTTTGGTGCACCACCAGGATGGAGATTTCCACAGCCATGAGGTAGGCAGAGGCTCAGACACCTGTGGCACTCTTACGATGCCTCCTCTCTGCCCCTCCTTTATCATGAAAGTCCTGAATGAAAAGTCTAAAGATGCTGTTTGCAAACACTGATCACTAAACCTAAGGCAACTGTTCAAACATTTAGTGTTTGATAAGGTGCAAAGAAGATACAGTCTGGTCACAACCCACTGGCAACACAAAATACAAATATGGTACATATCAACTAAAGGACAAATGGTAAGCCCAGGGCTGGGTACTGAGTGTTAACCTCTGCTTTCTCTTTGTGCCTGTTTAACAGGGAACTTCAGACACTTGGCTGACTTGCAAGTTTTGATGCCTCGCCAGTTGCCTTGAGGCTGCAAATCTTAGAAGATGAGATTTTCCTGTGGCGTTTGGCTTTTCTGCCTGAAGCCCAGAGAGCTCAGGAGCAGACAGAACACAGGTGACAATAAGACATTACAAATCATAATTCACTGCATGTTCTAAGCAAAACTTACATAGAGTGCAAAAGGAAGGGAATTTTCCTATTCCTGTTTCCTCTGTATTCACGTGACCATCGCTGTCCTTTGTCCCTACATGTATTGCTTTTAAGCCTGGAAGACCAGTAAATGCAAACCATTCTTCAGGCTGGAATTACTTTCTCAGTCTCGATAGCTGAGGAGAGGATCCCTCTTATCTCTCTTCCTTACTGAAATTGAAGACTACTATTAATGCTAGTTCCTTCCTTCTGCCACAGCTAAATGTCACAAGTACCTTCAGCTCCTGTCCACTGTACCTGTAATGGCCAAGTCATAGTCTGGGGATAGGGAGAGCTCATATAACATGACAGCCAGGTTAACAGAAGGTCTAATAAAGCTGTTGGAATTCGAGATTTTCATCAGTGCTGTTGCATGGTGCCTTTCCTAAGGGAATGCTGCTACAGTCTTCAGTGAAAAGAGAAGGATATTCAGCATTTGGGACAGGACCTCAGAGATTAGCAAGCATCTTGTCAGTCAGGATGGAGATGCACCAGTAGAATTTAGTGGGCAATGTTTGCACAATGTACCATTTCTCCAACACATGTGCATCAAAAGACATAAATGAGAAATTCAGGTAGATGAACTTATACAAATATAGTCTTTTCAGCAAAGGGGGTTAGACATGGTTGAGCCTTACATGGATGAAAGGATTGACATGTGTACAGGATACGCTTCTCAATAAATTATACTGAAATCAGAAATATCAGAAAAGTTTACCAGGGCTCTGATAGTGCTCCTCCTCAGAAAAAAAAGACTCCAAACTCCTTCAAATTCTATCTACTGTTTGTTATGCTTCTTTCACAACTAGCTACCCTTCTGTTGCCAGACCTACAGAGGTTGGAGACACACGTCTCAAAGCCGGCAGGAAGACAATAACAATTAACAGAATTATTCAGTTCTGTTGAAGCCAGATAATAACCATGATCTGCATAAGAATTCAAAATTATATCCCTAATGAAATGTAGGTTCTGGTCCCAGCTATTTTTTCCAAAAAAAAAAAAAACAAAAACACAAACCCAAAACAAACAACCAAACAAAACCAACCAACCAAAAAAAGACCCCAAACCAAAAAAAACAAAACAGCAAAAACGCAACCAACCCAAAGCAACTCTTAAGGATAAGCATGCAAGAGCTTCCCTTTCCTTTGGAGAGATCACACTACAACCTAAGTTAGTGCAAGCCAGCTGCACAAAGCCATCCCCTCTTTTGTTATCAAACCAGTGAAAAAAAACATGAATCAAAGTGGAAATACTTCAGAAATTTCCTACTAAAACTGCAAACTTGACAGAGAATCACATATGGTCAGTTGTACCACAAACGTGAAGTCACAGTCCTAAATCCAGCTGGTCTCCTTTATCACAACAGGATGCGTCTGTCTAGCAGTAGTCACTGAGAGAATGAAGTGATCCCAGATCTGGAAGATAACACATGGGAAGGAGGCACATTTGAGGATTTCAGCTTCATTAATAGTGATGGATTTTATTATCCTCTGCCTGCAGTTTTGCTCTTAGTTCTTTTCAGATTTTCTCTTTATTAATGAACAAAATATAATCAGGAAAACTAAGCATAAGAGTTTAATTAAGCATTTTTTGGGGGGAAAAAACTCCAAACAAATCAAACCAACAAACCCACAATAAAAAAAGCAAGACCACGTTGGATTTGGGATTCTTACAATATTCATGTCTGTATGGGGGGGGGTGTTATTATGGCACTAATTTGTTTAACACAAACAAGCATAAGTAGATGAAGATGAGAACCTGTACCTAAAGACATGGCTGACAAAACATACTCACATGTGCAAATAGGATGCTCGGAAATAAAGCCAAGCTCCAGCTATTTGCACAAATAAGGGTTTTTTTTTTTCCTCTTCCCCAGCAGAGCTGACAATAAAAGTACCCCATCATCATCACAGCCTCCTGCAATGTTAACATTAAATTTTTCTGTGTGTGCAAGTGTGCAGGCAGCTTTTGTTAGCGTTTGTCTACAAAATTATAATAGGTGTCTTTCCTTGTGCACTGGCTTGTGTGATAGTGGTTTAAAAGACAAAACCAAGCCCTGTCTTTAATCTAGTGTTATCAGAGGCATCTCCCTTGGGGAGGTGTTATGGCCATCTAGCAGACACCTACATGAGATATGTGCTTCTTTGGAGAGATATTGCTACAAAGCGTTTGAGAGAAAGAATGGATGCTTAGCTAATAGATGCGCATAATTACTAATCTGCGATGCTCCTTAATGGGGGATTTTGACAGGCAGTTTTGAGAGGTATCATAAAGACGTGCAATAGTGCTGCTGAGTTTGTGACTCATTCCCCTGGAATCCTCCAAGCTTAACTTTTATTAGCCATAATTTTTTTTTTCAGTTTTCCACCTTTAACGAATATTTGTAGATCCCAGCCCATGGCTGCCCTCCCCTCCTGAAGAAGCATGTTAGAACAGAAAAGTGCATCCAGATTACCCTCATCCCACGCTCTGGGCACAAGCACTGCGACACAACTGAGCAGAGATGGTTCTAGTGGAGAGGAAAGCTGTTCCTGTTGTGAGAGAGGTTAATGCAAAGAGGGTACTACAGAAATGAAGGGAAGTTGCCTGTGTGGAAAAAGCAATTCCCACTTAAGGTGGAAAATTTAGGGTGAGATGGGGTGTTCAAACAGCAATACATCCTGCGAGGCCAATCACCCTATCAGCCTGAAAGGATGGGAGACCATATTTTGCTCTCAATACTGGAGCTGCAAAACCATACGTACCAGTTGGGTGTAATGGAAAAGGCTTGAAACTCAGAAGCAAGTGACTGGCTGACTGACTTGCCCGTGTCTTTCCTCTGCATTCCTGCATGCCAGCACAGCTGAGGGCAAGATTTCTGATTCTTGCTATTCCTGTCCTGGAGAAGCAGGGTGGCCTGATTCACCGCTCAGCTGGTTTTGCTCCTGTGATTTCAGGGGATGGCCTAGATGTGCTGCAAGGAATTAACCCCTCGCCCTCCTCCTCGCACATGCCATTTTGTTGTGAAGTGTAATATCGAAACAAACCACTACAGAAACACGTCTTGCTTTGAGTGAGAATGATTGGCACAAAGCACAAAAAGCCCAAGCCCCACTTGCAGACTGTTTTGAATATTTTAAAGCAGCTTACATTTGGCTTTTGTACCTGTCCTTCCTCTGAATTTCCATCGTACCCGGACATCCTTGCAGGAGGTGATCGTTTTTGCTAAAATCCCTCAATTTCCGCCCCAACATCCAGGCACAACAACGCTTTGAACAAGCAACCCAGAAGCTCCCATATTAACAGAGCAAAATGTGACTCTGAAAAAGCTCGGGAGGTCACGTGTGTGACAGGTTAATGTGGACTATTTTTGAAGGTGAAATGGAGGCGTTGAGATCCAAGGGCAGCAAGTGGCATGCTCCCAACTGCAGTTCATGATGAAAAAGGCCACTGAATGTTTGCCACATTTTGGAAGCCCTGTCATGCATTGCAAACATATTTTGAAAGGTTTTATAAACAAATCCAAAGGAGGTTATTAAATCCATCATTCTGTGTGCAGAAGGCATGAAAAAATTGTTATGAATCGCGTAAGTAAATAGAAGTCTAACTCAAATAATAAAACGACATAAATAATACAAGAATGATGACTAGATTGCTGTAGTTTGAGTGGATTTGAGGCAGATGTGAAACAGGTGGTAATTATTTGCTACAGAGTAACTGCAATTTACTTGAATTAACTGCATAATACATTTTGGCCAGAAATCCTTGTATTAACGCAATGTTTTCTGAACTTCTTACGGGGAAAAAATCAGTAGCATATAAAGTTGCATTTCACCACGGCCCATGTATTTTTTTTTTTTTTATCCTCAATAAAATGCAAACATTCAAGCAGATCTCCAAGGTCAAGCAAGCTGCCAGGGCAGCAAAGACCAGGAGCTCCAGGCAGAAAATGAACACTAACTCCATGCAAGAGTTCCCTTCCTGCTGATTTCACCCCAAACGCCAACAGGGAGGACCACACCACGTCTCCTGCTGCTGCACTCAGAAATTTCACTCCGGGCAGCTCGGTGGACCATGCAATGGACTTGCAGGGTAACTCCTGGGGCTCTATTTCACAGTCACGGACATACCTACTGCATCTCCCCTGGTTTCAGGCAGGTAAACTAATTACAACGATGTTCCAGTGGAAACTTCCTCTTGGATTTGGCACGCTATTCGTTCAGCACACAATGACGAAAAATCTTAATTTCCTCCAGACAATCCCGTCAGTTGTATTAATAAGTTAAAATGCCAAAAATAAGAATAGCAGTGCCTGAAACTCCACCGGCAAAAAGAAAGAAAAAGAAAAAAGCACTAGGCAAAAAGTATTAAAACTGTTCAAGGCATGTATTTGCTATATTTAGCTTTTTACCCTATAGGATGGTAATAATAAAGTGGAAAAGAAAAATGTGCTGAATCACTACATCTAAAAAAATAAATGTATTCTTCTTCAAGGAAAATGTACCAGCCATGTAACACTGAATCTGAGTGCTTTCTGCCCTACATTAAAATACTTACTGAGCTGAAAGAGATTAAGGAAAACCTGAGACCTTCCCAAACGCATGCTTCAGAGGAGCGGGGAATTAAATCAGAATTCATGTACTCGGAAGTTGGTGTTCAAATTGTTTTGTGAAAGGAGCATTCTATCTGTTTTGATAGCCCAACGCACCATGACCGCTTCAGAATACAGGCACTGCACGACCCTCAGATCCCGTACCGCCTACCTTATTCAGGAATAAGGGCAGGAGAGCCAACTTCAGCGATGCTATTCACACAAACAGTCCTGCAAAGCCTTCAGCCGGTGGCGATGCTGATAAAATCGTGGAGGAAAAATCCAGATCCTCGCTGTAATTTGCAGAATTCTGGTATATGAAACTTGTCAAACGCACGGGCAATGCGCATAAACAGAGCAAGCCTCTAAAAATGCAGACAAATGCTAAATTTTTGAGGATGTGTTTTAAAATAGGAATCATATTTTGTCAGCTAAATAATAATTTTACATAAACTGAGCATATCAGGTTCCTACCTTGCTTGAATAAGTGATGCTATGGTACCATGTGGCAATTTCCACCAATGGTGGCAATAATATCGTTTTATAAAAATAATATCCTTTTTCCTCTCAACAAGTTCTACAGATGAGTATAGAAAAAAACACCACACTTGAATTAAACAGATGCTTATGACATTCCTCCTGGCAATATAATGTGATTTATTGAGTTATACTGCAGTCTTCAGCTTTTTAACCAGATTAAGGCTGAAAAAGAAGCCAGCAACTAAAACATTTTTCCTTTTTTATTTATATTATATTTAGTTATGTTATATTTTTAGTTAAATAAACTTGTGGAAGAGTACAGAAGCTACAAGACCTAA
The DNA here is from genome assembly GCA_013399855.1 of Oxyruncus cristatus. NCBI lineage: Eukaryota > Metazoa > Chordata > Aves > Passeriformes > Cotingidae > Oxyruncus > Oxyruncus cristatus. Next base: position 470,053 of record VXAY01000179.1, read on the forward strand.
TGGCCCGGATGCGTAATTAATCAGATTTGAAAAGCAAGGACCATTTATCTACATAAAACAAATAGAATCTATTCTATTAAGCTAACCCATTCAAATCACAAACCTGACTGCTGCTAGTGAGAATATTTTGCTTGGCAAAGGTCCTAAAGGTTCTAAAATTATGTATGCTATTTTTATTTCCTCCTTGGATTGGATTAGTTACTAAGCAACTGAAGTGTTCAGTTCTCTTGGTTAACAGACATACTGTATTTCATAAAATTGGTTACTGTATAGGACCTAAGTGCCCGTGAAGAAAAGATAGAATCACGTGTTTTGGAGGCTACTTGCTTGCGAATGGTGTTGTACGACCAACTGTCCCGGCTTACATTTTAAACGCACGTAATTACTATTTGGGTTTCAAGTTTTTTCAAAGTTTTATCTCTAGGTTCTATTCTTATGAAAAGAGGAATCTCTGAGTCGGTGTCCTACTTGACAAGGGAATTTGATCACTTTTCACTTCCTAAAGATGCCGCTAAGGAACTGGAGGGATATCATCAGGGTAATGCTTGCTTTTTGGTGCATTAAATGGAAACAGGACACAGTTTAATAATATTAAAAAAAAAACCAACAAAAAAAAAAACAAGGTAAAAAGCAGCAGGGATTATAAAGAAGATACCCTGAAATAGCTCTCACTCCTTCATAGGAAGAATGGACAAGAACTGAGGTGTAAAGGCAGAATACTGGCAACATCCTTTAAAGCACATCCAAAGGTTATCTTTAGTTGCTGTAACTTCTAAGTGCATGTGCTCTTTGTATGGTTGTAGTAGGGAGGAAACAGTACTTCAGGCCTCTTGGGATGGTGAAGCATGCTGGTTACTGATGGTGAAGGCCTATGAAAGCTCCAGTGTGCACCAAGCTCTTCAATTTCATGAAGTATCTTCCAAGATCCCCTTGAACAGAGTAAAAGGTGGAGCTGATGGTGGTTTGATGGTTGATACCCTTGGCTTGGTGTTTCTCGGTAACTTCAGGCTTTGCCAGCTCAACCTAACCTACTACCTTTACAAACTCACTCCTCTTTGATGATGTTATTTCCAACATCCCCACTTCTGGTTTGTTTTGTGGTTTTAAATTTTGTTGGTTTGTTCATTTATTTTAACCCCAGACAAAACCTCTGGCATGTAGGAGGAGTGAAATATTCACTTTTACATAAAGTTACTCTAAAACAGTCCTTGGGAGAATGTGTACCACCACACACACCCTGGTAACATTTTCTGAAATAAAAGATGGTGTCTAGCCAAGCTAGGGTCCTCTCTCTCTGAGCCAGCTGACTGCCACCAGTGGTGTGGTGTGGCTGTGGTTCGCAAAGGTGCTCAGACACCCCTCAGGTAGGCAGAGCCCAAGGATGCTTCTGGGCTGGACATGAAGAGCACACATTCATGTAACCAGCAGCCACATCAAACAACTTCCCTGCTCTTGTGCAGCTAGGTCAGGTGAGTGGCCTTACTTTGCAGGTTCCAGGAAAAAAAACAAAACAAAAAAAACCTGTTAAAGCTGGCAAAGCATTTGCTCATGATGCAGCAAGTACTTAATGTAGTTGTGGTGCAGTGAGGAAAAGCCAAGCTCACGCAAAGGGGTTGCCAAGCAGGGCTTTTCTCCCCCGTGCAAATCCCAAGGAAATACCCAGCAAGCAGAGGGACAAAGAGAGATGCTGGAGTGTGTATCAGCCCCACAGCTGCCTATGCCATCTATTTGTTCTGGGCAATGTGTTTAAGCTCATATCCATAAATAGACTCTACTGGATGATGATAGAAGTAATTGGAAATGCTTAAAGCAGCTACTCCATAAATCATTTGCATTCACTGGGTTCCACCTGGGCCCTCACTGTACTCTCCTTCCTCTGCTTGGCTTGACAGGCAGAGCACAAAATGGGTCACTTTCTGCTTCCTTGAATATTTTATCACTAAAAAGGGAAAAGCAAAAGGTCAGTGTTCAAAGGGATTCCTTGTCCACATCTCTGTGCAACTTCAGCAATCTGGGTAATCTCAGGACCAGACCTTTCAAGATGCACACAAGACCTCTGACAAAATAACTGCCCCAATATCACAGTGCTTTCTCCTGTGTGGCTCCTTGTTGCCTCAAGGTTAATATGCACACACACAAAAAAATCTACTTGTGGGTACTAAAGCTGACCCACAGCATGTAGTGCACTCTTCTGGAAACCAGTTCACGCAATTCAGCATCTTCTTTCAACCATGGCCTGTTCTTTAAGCATCAGTCTTCTACAAGGTTTGAAACAACACTTTTTAAAAGTATTTTTTTTTTAAAAGAACCATTAGTGATGCCTATGTAGGTACCGCTACACTGCAAAACAAAAAGTGAGTATACCTTCCTGCAGCACATCTGCACTCAAATTTGCTCACTTAAGGACGCACAACCTCTGCACAGACAAAGATCATTACCTGAAATCTGACAAATGACCTATTTCATAATCAAAGGGAAGTGAAAAAATCCATAGCTGTGATGCCTTCCACCTCTGTTCTCTAGCCAGCTGCAGGGAGAGTGAAATTTTGATCTCTTCTGTGGTCCAGTTTAAGCCCAAAGCAGGCAGGGCTTTACCAGTGAGAGCCAACACTACAAATGCCATCAGGAGAACTGATGCCTTTTTTCAACGAGATGCTGCACTGCAAGATAAGCTGTGGCATGACTCAAAATAAATGCACTTTGTATACGTTTGGGTGCAAAGCACATTTCATTTAAATTCTAGGAACATCTCAGCTTTTCTACCAGGAATTCCTGAGGGATCATCCTGAGTCAGACATGAGGGGGACAGCAGATACAGAAGATCCTACGGGGTTGGTGCTGGGGAAGATGGAGAAGGAGGCCAAAGAGTGTTGCAGCACCTGCCAAACCAGTGTAGTCATTTTAAATGATGTTTAAATACTAGTGTTGAATAGTGACATGAATGAAATCTACTGGAAAACATAAAGCGTTTAAAAATCAATGGGGAAAGTATGAGATGCTGATCTGCAGTTCCAGTAAAGGAAAGTCAGCACTGCTGGTATGCACGCTAAGCTGTGAAACCTCAGAATCACGACAGGACTCGAACACAAAGCAAAGCACAAAGTCAGTCCTTAGCTAGCTTTTTTCGGGCCTGGCTTTCTTGCTGCAGCAGTTCCACCCAGAGCATAATGGCTAAGTGAAGTTAACACAACTTCAGGTACAGGCACTGTTAGTCCCAAGAAATAACATCAGAGCCAACGTTTCAACACCAGAATTGCCCTTTCACAAACTAACTGTCATACCATCTCTTACAATGCCACAAGCACACTGCAGAAAAATCCTTCAAGGATCCCTCTTACTGGATGAAATCCTGCAAAACCATGGAGCAAAGCTGCTAGGAGTTCTCCATTTTTCTGTGCACGGTTCTCCTGACTTCATCAGGACTGCTCACACACAGGTCTACTACAGATCCACAGCCGAGCTTTCAAAAACTGCTTATTTAGAAGTAAACAAATGAAGCAAGGAGGTCGAACCTTACAAAAGACGGAATTCTAACAGAAACGCCTCACAAAGCATGAACTCTTCTAGATGGTCAATTTATTTTCCAGTACAAGCCTATATTCCTGCAGCCTGCTCCTGTGGAGGGCAAAGCATCAGTGACTCCCAGGACTTCCCTGCAGCAGGGTATTATCACTATCTCTGTCCCTGCAGCAGCTTCACCCATGCAGCTTCAGCTCCCACTGCCCACCTGCAGTAATACTCAAACTGCACTACACAGGAACTCAAACTGCACTCTTCCCATTTCCCAAACCATAATCATGCAAGCCAGGCTGCTGATTTAAAGGGGAGTACCTGCAGGTTTGCAAAATCAGGTCACAGGGAGGGGGAAAAAAATCCTGTTTTGTAATGCCTGAAGAAGGTACGTGTGGGAGAGACGAGGTTTCTTTTCTAGGAAAAGAAATACGCAGGAAAACTCAAGTAAAGGAAAATGAAGCCTTGCTTCTGAATCAAGACAAATGGCTGTCTTACTGGCACAAGTAAATTAAAGGTGAAAGCTTTGTCAGGAGCTGTGCTCTGTGGAAGACAGCTAGAGAAGAAGAATTTAAGATTTCTGGGACAGGAAGAGTCACAAGAGATGAACATTGTATGATTTAATTATCCAACTGGAGGGATAAATTAAGCTTTTGACTCGGAGCTGCATATAAAGAGAGCAATTAGACTTCTCTTTAGGAAAATTAGCATACGGTTTAAGAAAGGAGTAATAGTTTAAAATGCTAGTATGAAATTGTTACTTATATGCAATGGTAATAGATCTGTATGCTATACAGACTGAACTAGATGCTCCACTATTTTATATCAGTATTCCTTTTTCCAAAGCTAAAGGACCTGGAGCTGGTTTTCACTGTTAAAAGATCTGCCCCAGTTAGTCCATTTTCAGTGTGGACACAGCATCCACCAAAACTCACTGAAGTTTTCTCCATTTCCAAACCCACACTGCCGCTGTGTATGTTGGATATGTATTATTCATAGATTATTAATCCCCTTAAAATAGGTCTGTGCTGTGAATCCGCTCTTGAAATGGGCTCTGCATATACACTTAGCTTGGGTTCAAGTTTTTGTGATAGACTTTTGTGTAATAGTAGTCTCTATGACTAATCCACTCTTCTTCTTATAAGGATGTGTGTGCATGCATATATCTGTATATATGCACCTTTACTCTCCAGGCTCTGCTGACACCGCATTAAACAATTCCAATGAGATGAAATTGTTTCAAAAAAACCAACCCTAAACATCCCCATCAAACTTCAGATTTTCCAAGTGGGTAAGTCTTTGACCAAAATAAAACTCTGCCAATCTATTCTAGCTAGGGAACAAGCCCTGAATCATTATAAAAATACTTAGTAATATCTTTAAGGTTTAAATTATTTTCCATATCAGAAGTGTATACAAGTTTATTTTCTACACTTTCAATAAACTATGCCCTCTGTTTGGAAACATACCAAAAATTACTGAGTGAGATCTCATCAGTACAGGGACGAGCACTTTTGACCCCGCGTAAGACTTTGTTATGGCATCCATATTTGAACAAGTAACAATCCTGAGGAAGTCAATGTTTGCTCTGCTATCGTATTTCTATCTAGTAGCACTTTCCGGAGAGAAGAAATTGCTCTATCATGCGTGCAGAAGCACTTGGCTTGCACATAAAAAGTCCCCGGAGGGTTAAAAAAAAAAACCTGCCACTTTTTGAAACCCTATCAACATGCACACAAATTGCACACCAAAGAACTGGCTAGTATAAATTTGAATACATTTAATACCCAAGTGAGGACCAAGACAGTAACTCTGAAGCAACAATCTCTCCTTTTTGTGTAACTCACTGTCCAACAAAATGTTTAGAGGAGGGTTTATTTTACATTCACGGCCTTTTACTGTGCACTTTTATGCTCAGATAATTAACTTCCCTAATTAAAAAAAAAAAACAAAAAGGAAAAAAGTATCAGTGCAGGTTTTAGTGCATTTAAATAAGCATACATTAGTTTAATTTTTCATGTTTGAAGCTCTGGGATCTCAACGGTAAAAACCTAATGTGATTTGACCTCTTTTGTAAAGAAAATAGGTTGGTGAAAAGAAGATACAACATCCGCAGCTCTACACATTTCTTATATTCACCAAGGTTTTATTACTGGAGGGGAAACCATCAAGAGTAAACATACATGTGAAAAGTATCACTGTGGTAGTCACCAGTTAGGAACTTGATCTTGTATGTGACTATAATAGAGCACCAAAAATTATTAGGATGTATGGCTACGGTGAAAGATAGCAGCTCTGCCTTTTATACATCAGATAGCCTGACTTATTCTGAGCTGAATTTCAGTTACGAAGCATTTTTGAAAGTTTAACAGCGGTAAGCATCATGATGACTGAGGTCGCTGTAGGAAAGCTTCCCTGGTGGACATCAACTGCTGGGGTGCCACTGGCATAATCTGAGCTGCTGATGTGGTCCTTATCTGCTCCCAGGGGACTGCTGAGTCAAGAGCAAATGAGTGCTCAGACTGCAGCTCTCAGGGATACACCCAAAAGCCTTGTTCCAGCAGGAACAGACCTGTTCACCCACACGTTGCACTGGTGCTCCCCCCAGAACAGACCACCACTAATGGGCAGGAGCAGGTCTTTAGGAATTTGTGCTTTTCTGCTTCTATGATGATACTTGCTGCATGCATGTCTTGAATTAAACACTCAGGTGTTTGGGATTTTTTTCCCCTTTACCTGTGCAAATCCTTGAAAATGCTGCTTTGTGCCCATTCAGAGCCGCCCTTTGGGAGCAGGTTTGTGTAACAGCTGCTCGAGATGGCAGGTGAATATTTATCTCTCTGTGTGGTTTAGTATGTAACTACCCTTGTCAACCACCCTGCAGGTCAAGTTCTATGGTCCAGGCAGCACTTCTGAGGAAGATGTAGGGAAATGCCGGGAGCAGGCTGTGTCTGCCAGATGGTCATGTATGTATGTATGTATGTATGTATGTATCTATCTATCTACCTCTCACTCCCTGTGTTACCACATCACGCAGCATCAACTGTGAGCTCCAGTGGGAAATGAATTCTCTCCCCTGCTTCTACTCGGGAAAGTTTCCACTCCACATTTTTAGTTCACAGCCGTGCATCACCAAGCAAGCCCCAAGAAGGGAGAAGACAGCCATGCTGATGTCAAAGGACTTGCTCAATGTCAAATGGCAGCCAGCAGCAGAACTGGGAATATAACCCTGGGTCCCATACGGTGCAGACTCTAGCTACATTTGCTGAAGTTTGGCATACACGTCTGAAAGTGAGTGCATGGTGAGGAATACACTTAAGCATTCAATGCCTTGTTTTTTGCTTTCAGAAGCTCATAGAGAAGCCTACTCAGAGCTAACTATTTTGAAAAGGCAAAAGATCATGATATTCCCAGGTGAAAACAAAATTACTTCCCCACCCCTTTCTATGTTCGGGACGACAGACTGAGTAGTAAGTATCATGGATGTAATTTAACAAATACAGGTGGTACATACTTATTTAATGCGGTATTTTTAGAATACATTGGCCCAAGACTTTCTTTTGTGTAACACTGTGGGATCCCAAGGCCTTACATGTCTCTGGCAATCTTACATGGCAATCCTCTATCTTCCTGTACATACTGGTCATAAGGGAGGAACACTATGCCTGAATTATGGGTGTGAAATATATTAATGCAGATCTTATAAAGGCTAGTTTTGGAAGTTTATAAAAACCTATATATTCTATTGACCAATTAGTTCTGGCAGCAAGCTCTTTAATCCCATAAAACCTCATTATGACAATAACAGACCCCACACAACATGCAAATCATATAGCTCCTGTAAAGCAGGCTGTGTGAGGGTGAATCAGCTGTCAGGAACACAGGACTGGGCTGAAATTGTCCCCAGTGCAAAGGCAAGGGATTCACATCAAGGCAGACTTCTCCCTTGCAACATCCATGGGCTTGGAGCTCACTGTAGAAAACAGGACACCATCTACAGACTTCAACAGACCTTGTGAAAAGCAACTGGGGCTTCTTTCCAGTCTCAGACCATCCAGCCAAAGCACTCACAGTATCCTATCAACAAGTGAGGAAGAGCCTTTGCTGTTGCAGTAACACAAATGATTACATAGTGCAAGAATGATGACCTCCGAGCAAGTTTCTCATCAGAAAGTCCTTAGGTGAGTAGTTATGCTATAGGTGCTACATCCAGTGAGTGATCAGACATGAGCTTCTTTGTCAGACCTCTGGCCAGAGGTAAAGAGAAGAATGATGCTATGGGAACATAAAACTTGTGAGTTTCAAAGTCCCATGATTCAGAGGGGTATGAAGGGACACACTGTCCCTATTAAAAACAGATCCTTGTATGCAGAAATGAACCTAAGCCAGTGCCCTGCCACCTCCCAAAACAAATAAACAGCCACAGGCATGCAGAGAAATGTTCTGCTGATTTTATTTTTTTAATTGAAAAAGAAAAAGGATACTGCTATTGTGCTTTGAAATTTTCTGATGTTGGTTTTAGTGTCAACTCCCTGACTGACCAACATTAATGAGAAGCGCTGAAGGAGGTATTTCCAGGGGTTTGGAAACTGCTTGGCTTCAAATGGAACTTAGTTTGCTTTGCATTTTTTGGCAGCAGCCCCTAAAAGCCAAAGGGTCCACAGCATTCCCAAAGCACGCTGGGACTGTTTGTGTGTGATGTCCGGTCCAAGGAGGTCAGAGCCAAGATCAGTGCAATGGCCACCGCTTCTGCTTGTTCCCTTGACTTCTAACACATCCAAAGCAGGACAAATCCCTTTCCCTTTTGCTTTCCAGTATGTTCCCTCTCACTCCAACTCACCAGCCTCTCCTTTCATTGCATCGGATTCAGCCATGCAGAGATAAAGACTCTGATTTGCTTTGCAGAAGCTAAGGCGAGGAGGAGCGGGAAGAAAAGAAAAAGCACAAAAGCACCAGTTACAGAGGAATTCAGTGTTTTTACCACCTCTCTTCCAACACCCAGCTCCAGGCATCAACTCCAGTCAATTCCACCCAGACAATAAAGTCATTTATCACTCGAGGACCTGCACAGGTTCGATACCTGATGTAAAGCAGATGATTGCTTCCATTGATTCAAATGAAATACCCAAGCAGAGCTGCGGCCAGCTGTGGCTAGAGCGCATGCACCATTTGTGATGGTTTAATAAATAAACCATTGATTATAAAATGGAGCCTGATAAATCCTGACGGGGCAGATCTGCAGCTGTACGTCTCCTTTGACTCCTATAATTAATGGCTTAGTACTGCGCTACTGTTAAGTGCGGACCAGCTCATCTAGAAGCAATAGCATGTTAGTGACATTTATGCAAATGTGCATAATTACTGCACATGGCATAACTGACAAGGTCACTCCCTGTTTTGGATGAGATTTTCTTGGTGGAGACCATCAGTGTTTGCTGGGGACGTCTTGCTACAAGACAGACCGTTTCTCACTTCAGGGCTTTGACCTGCCCGAGAGCATGATACCACGATACCACGTCAGGGAGGCAGGAGATGAATTCCACAGCAAATAGGAAAATCAGCCCTCAAATCAAGCAACCATCAGAAGATGCTGAATGAGAGATGGGAACTGACTGGGCTTTGGATGATCTGCGGGCTGGGAAAGGGACCATCCCACTCCTGGTCACAGGTTTTAAAAGAAACTTCATGTAAGTAAGCCTGAAAGAGAGATCTGGACAACTACAGCCTCATACAGTGCCTTTCTCCTAAGCAGCAAAACTATTGCCTTGCTGTGAGCAGTTGTTTAAATGACTTCTGTTTTTCTAGAACAAGTGCTGGGTTTAGAAGAACAATCATCCCACGAGCCTTGCTGATATGCAAGACAGTAAACGTGCAAATGCTCTTCCCGTCACCGTGATTCACAGCCCCAGAGGTCAGCCATGACTCAGAGGTCCTCATCCACAGCCCCCACCATTGCCAACTTGTGCCTCAATCTGCATGGATATGACATCAGAAGAGAAGTACTGCGTCTTCCTATAACTGATATATATGCTTTTCCAATAACGTATTTCGGTACCAAGCCAGGCTAATACATGTCCAATTAGCAGTGGAATTGCTTTACTATTTACCAACCTATTAACTGTCCAGTCAAAGGAAGGTGACGAGTATTAGAGAAATCGAATACGATAGCCAACCATTTACATGAGGATCATTTAATTTCATAGTATTTTAACAAGGTTACAGCTTCCTGATGACATTCTTCTACAGTTTCAAGGCAAAACCCCAGATCCTTAAAACATAAATATATGGCAGAGGACACTGGCAGAGAGAGGCAAGGAAGAAGGGATTTGTCTTAAATTTTTATTTGACTCCTTCCACCCTGACTGGAGACAGAAATTGACACATGATTTAAAAAAAAACCCAAAAAACAAAAAAAACAAAAGAAAACAAAAAAACCACAAGAACACCCACTAGATTTTATCATGGTCAATTCTTGTAATGTATAGAGGTGACTTTGCCCATTTCAATTTAAATGGAAAATGAGCTTTCTTTGCAAACATATATGTGTAGATCTACAAAATCTATTAAATAACATGAGGGAATTACTGAGTAATGTCCATCAGAAAGTATTCATTGAGTTCATTCTGTTTCCCAAATAAAATAAAGTGCAACAATAAATAATGGCTAATGAGTAATTCAAAGTAAAGTCAGGACCAATCCTTCCTTTCCTTAAACTTGGTACAGTGTATGTGCTATGCATTTTTAATACCTTTAAATAATTCAGGAGAAATAGTGCAGAATAAGACTGACAGGAAATAATCTAAGCTCCTAATTTTACCAAATAGCCTATAAACGAAATTTCAAGAGGACATAACTTCTTGATTAAAGGCAAATTGTTGTTGTCACACCCAGAAAAAAAATGCAGCATTATATTTTATTACTCTAATACACTTGTTACTGTAATTTAGGAGAGTACCACAAAGCTGCCAACCAAAGAATCATAGCCTGGGACCTCACTGTGATACACTCTGCCCAACCACTGCAGAATAAACAGCAACAACCTAGAATTTCAGATGTTAAAGCAAAAAATGGCTTCTTTTATAAGCATGCACCAGCTTCTGATTTTTGACAGGCAGCAATAGCAAATGCACTTCTGACTCTTTCATTTTCTTGCTGTCTGGTTCTTAAATGTCTCTCTCCCTCCTCCCCACCTGTCACTCCTGACCCTTATTTCCCGCACGCGGTATTTCTGTCCTTCCCTTGAATCTGATGTGCCTGATAGACCGGGCATGCAGGATGCTGATTAGCACTGTCAGCTTCAAAGTTTCCCTAACCCATTTCTCAGGTAATCTTGTACAAACGCCTATCTCCAGCCAGCACATGTGGCAGAGATGCAGTAGCTCACCTCTTACTTCAGAAACACCTGCAATAAATCAGAGAAAAGCTCTTAGCCCAGATGCTGGAAGGCAAGGGCATAACAGCCTGGCTGGTGCTGGAACTTGAAGCCAAATCCCACTGTGTGCTTGTACTCTTCCCTGCAAGCACATCGTGGTGAAGGGTGGTAGTGGATCCACGGAGAGAAAATAAAAGGCAAAGCATAGTGCATGAGCTTATTCAGGCAAATAGCAATGCAAATGAATAACTCTACTCACACGAGCAGTCTCCATAAATCCCGAATCATGTTTGTGTTCAAATAGTTCCTCCCACGGCTGCAAAATGTGTGAAGAGGCTGAGAAAGAGTCACCCGTAACTACAGGGATTCACACCACTTAAAGTTGTCCTTAATAAAACAAACTGTATTTACCAAAACAGTACACAAGCAACCTCAGCTGCCTCCCTTCCTTCAGCCAACGCGCATGGAGAGCTCAAGCTCCTCCAGCCAAGGGGGTTGAAACAGCTTCCACTTGGGGGATTCACCGTAGAAAATACCTATTTTAAATCACATTTTATAGCTCGTGTCATGCAGACTAAATAATTTAATAGTCCCTTCTGGCTTTAAAATCCATGAGTTAGGGAAACCTACCTATTGCATCACAGGTTGTAAATCTTTTTACCAAGAGAAGAGTAAGCTTGGCCTTCAAAAACAGGGCTTTCTAAAACCAATCAACCAAAGCCCCCGTAAGCCAGTGTGTGACAAGTTTGTGTCATTGTGAAAAAGATCAGATGAGTTATGGTAAAATCTTAGAGCCAGGAACTTTTGATAAGCTCTAAAAGACTATGAAAAATGCCATAAAACACTGGTGTATTTGAAGAGGAAATTGTATATAAAGAAACAGAGTATGAACTCAATTAACTGTACTAAAAGCTAAAAGTATCTAATCTAGCACAGTGCTTCAGAAGCTGAACCCTAAACATGAAAAATCCAGCCATTATGGAGCATGCTGGGCTGCAGAGACCATAGCAGGTTCAGCAGGAAAAAGCAAAGAAAGAAAAAGGTGCAAGCTGTTCCTCTCAGTCTGAAGGGGACTAGAACCTTTAAAAAGGCTTAACTGCACCTTAACTCTGCTTAGAAGACTTATACAGCAACTAGTTATCAACGAAGCAATGGATTTTATAGGTTGCAACTCCACGATGTACTTAGCAGGACTACTTGTATGCACAAAGTTAGAAATTTATCTGTCTGTAATTTACATGCAAAATCAGTGCCCTATGTATTATTCTCCCCCAAACTGGTGTTTGCACATGACACCTCTCCTGAGAAGTAGATGGTTTTGAAGGTGAATTCCCTTGCATTTCACAGCCAAAACAGCAGCTCTGAAGCCCCTTGGACTTTTACCTCAAAGACAAGCAGCACCAGGCAGGTTTCCCACACAGTAATGGACACAACACTTAAAAGATATAATTGAGAAAAACACCTCCATGATCTTTAAGGAGCTGTGCAAAGTTGGGATGCACAGTGCTTGGTCCTTGTTAGTACAGCACTTCCAGTGGTGCACTGGGCAGTTTGCCTCAGGGCTCCTTGGGAAGGTGCAGACTTGATTTTTTGAGTGTTAGGTAGCACCCTTGACATTGACAATTTCATTGATCACTTAATCTGCAAAGTCAGAGGCAGCTTCAGCATGAGGTGATATCACCGAGCGCACAGGAGGAGGGCTCTGTGGCGCTGGGATACCAGAACACTGCTGGTTCTTCCACCCTGATGTGCATGTCTTGGTTAGAAGAGTCTGAAGGACAGTGGCTGCTGCACCGCTGTGCTGCCATGCCACTGTACACAGCTCTTCAAAGCATTTGCATCTTGGTAAAGTTTTCTCTGCTTGATTTGCTGCTGTCCCTAAAAAGAAAAAAAACATACCAAAGGCCAAGGGCAACATCTTCTGTCCTTAGGGAAAGAAGCCACAGTGTATCCCTTTAAAAGCAAACTGAGGATAGGAAATTCAGTAAAGCACAGAACAAATTTTCCCCTCAATTTTCAAATAGGGAACAACCTCTGTTCTGTTTTTCTTCTACACAGGCAACACCTCTCCACCAGGTCATGTTCTAATACTTTGAATTTCTCAGCAGTTTCAAACCTAATTAAAAAAAACAAAAAATCTACTTAGCAGAAAGACATTTTCCTCTTTTTTACTGCCAGATCTTTCCACCCCATTACTGGTTCCAGATGCAAAGTGTGCAACACCCAGGGAACCGGTGACAGATTTAAGAGCTAGCCCCTGATGCCCATGCAGCGTTTCAGACTAGCACTTTGGGACCAATGTAACTAACTGGGAGGTTCACAGTTTTCCAAATGAACACAGAACAACAGCTTCTCCTTTCTCATCTGGACCCAGTAGCAGAAGGCATCCAACTTCTGGGGAGCGGTAATGCTCCCAATCAGCAACAGCAGAGATTTCTAATCCGCTTTTCCATGAAGTCACACGCTGCACAGAGCCAATCGGGTTTTTTCAGTCCTCACATGAAATGACCTGCGTGACTTAAAGAAGCAGCTTCATTGTCTAATAAGGCCTTCCATCACACTGACTCACCCTGTGTGCTCACGCACAGAGAAATAAAATGCGCGTGTGTGCACATGGGCGCGCGCACACGCGGCCCTATCGCGTACCCTTGTGCTTCGCCATCTGGCATTCTTCTAGGGATTATTACAAAGTTAGCTTTAAAACACCACATACGCACTCAGGGAATGAGGACTCTCACAGAAGGTTTTAACAACCTATGTGGAGGATCCATGAGACGAACAAGGCAAGACAGCTAAGGTTGCGAGCGCGTTAGGAACAGAAAACGCATGTTTATCAAATTGGTGGGTGCAAAAAGCTACAGCTGTGTGTGTTTTATGCAGCACAAGTAAGTTGCAAACCAGTACGACTGATTAAAGCTTTTTCGAGTCCAGAAAAATTGAAATACGACAAATAGTAACGTGACAGAGAAATGTCAAAATAGATGAGGAATTACACATGCCAGTGACTGAACAAAAACTAGCTGAGATTAAGTCAGAGACAAAGATGAAATGCCAGATTGCCTAAAGCTAATTATCTGGACAATTAATGGAATGCCTGCAACTCGTTTTGATTATTAAGAGGACAGTCAACTGGAGAAAGGATAAAGCTATTTGCAAGAGTCCGCACTGATTTCCTCGGAAGAGGATGTTCTCAATGAAGTGGAAGAAATTCTTGCCCTGGAGATCACTAAGCCAGCTGCTTAACTATGGTACAGCCATGTCACCTGGTACCAAAGTGATACCAATCCTTTCCTTGAACTGTCACTGGTGCCAAAATTCAATGCACATCTCATTCCCAAGCTGATAATTTGACTGGCACACTAGATAAGGAAAAATATTTGTCTTCGATGCTACAAAACAAGACACATACAGTTAAGTATTTCTATACTTTGACCTACCAGAAATTAAACTGAACTTCCTCCTGTTCTTCCTTAATTTTTTCATGCACCAGTTTTCAGGAAATTCCTACATTCTTCTATATTTATACACTCAAGAGCTAAATGTGGTTCCCAGATAAATTCTTTATATGATGACACTTCTTAAACTAGCCACAGACCAGCCAGATGCAAATACCTGCTCACTCAGCTAATATGAAAGAATATAAAGATGTTTAATAAAAAAATTCACTTGCTTCTTTTTTTTTTTAAAAACAAGAAGGAAGAAAAGAGGCTAATCCCAAACACAGAGAGACTCTCTATGGAGGGTAATCTGAGCCTTTTTCTGTTACTGATACAGGACTACCTTAGTATCTGGAATGAGAAATACCCGGCAGGTTTCCCTTGGAAGCACAGACTTGTGTCAGAGTAAAAAGCACAGGACCCACATTCTCTTGAAGACACAGTACTACATTTTAGCTTCTTTCCTCCCTCTAGTGAGATCCTGGGAAATATGTATGCATTCACCACTGCCATTAAGCATCACATCCATCAGTCGCAAGCCACTTTACCCTAGACAGCAGGGAGTGGGAATAGATGTGACCCAACCCTGCTGTTCCTCCAAAGGGTTTCCCTGCAGACAGTCCCTTCAAATATCAGACATAAATCAGAGCACCCCTCTCGACTGAGCAAAGGCCCGTAGTGCAAACGCCTAAGCCCAAGCTCTGCCAGATCTGTGAGGGTGAGCGGCATGGTCACAGCAAGCTCTGCTCGTCAGCCAGCTCAGACCCGCCAGAAAGACTCCGGGGGCTGCATTTATTCACTTGGGCTCTGGCTTTGACTGATGTAGTCATGCTGCTCTCAGCACTCAGCTGATTCTTTCGCACACATGTATATTCATTTTGGAGGGTTTTACATCATTTAACAGCTCGAGATACAGGAACTTCCAGAGTTGCCTTGATCCTTCAGCGTAGGGATCATAAAGCCAAGCTGTTCGTGCTTCGTGTTTAAGTTCAGCATTGTTGCCTTAAAAAGTGAGTGACTACAAGACAGCACTGCCTACAGAATGGAACTACAATCTGCTGTGCTTCTTGGGACAGACCCTTCGTGAGGTTAACAGCAGTTTAACACCCCATGTGGAGATTAAAACTGGTTTTACAAACACAATTCCTGAATAGGCACCGTATTTTTGCTGAGGGGAAGGCAGCCAGCTTTGCAGCACGGAAACCAACTTCAAAAGGCATACTAGGAAGGAGCCCGTGCCTTTAAACATACTTTATCCATCCTTGGATGACAGAGATAAAATGATGCATTGAGGAACTGCACTTCCTATTTTATTCTCTGCACAAGAAGGGCTGGAAAAGGGACAAACATTCAGGGTTTTAGAGCTTACGTACCACCTCAACAAAAACGTGTTTGGTGGGCAAACCAAGCTCTGCTGACTGGTTGGTGACTTGGCACTGGGCAGCAATCTCAACCCCAGAGTAAAGCGATTTCAGTAAAACCCCAATGAGCTTTACAAGCAGGAAGAACACACTGCACGTCACCCTAGAGCAACAGCCTTTGCCCCAGCTCCCTGTGAAACTGATTCCCAAACTCAGCATTCATGGCAGTTTGGAGAGGGACCCCAAGCAGGACGGATGTCCATCTCCTTTCATCTCAAACCATTGCTAGGACTCAGCCCACACTTGATTACCACCTGCAGGAGTTACAAGCAGAAAATACTTCAGATTTACAGGCTTAAAAGGTATTATTTTCCATCAGCAGTGAAAAAGTATCCTAAATGCTTTTGGTCATTTGTTAAATATCAGGATGCATTTCAAACTATTTTATCTTGCTAACAGCTAAAGGGTTTACAGGCCCTTAGGAAAAAAAAAAAATCAATACTTCATCTTTTAAATAGGCCAAATCTCTCCTTTTTTTGCCATTTTTACTGATTTACAGCACCTGAGATGCTGATTAGCATCTTGGTCAGAGACATAAGAATAAACAAAAGCTCTCAGCATATCAGGTCATACCAGAGTTCGAAAAAAGCACTTATACTGTTCTCAGCTTTTCTTTTGGTTTGCCAAAACAAAGAAATCAGCTGTTTCCCAGGGGAAACTTGACAGACACACTGATTTTCACAACACAAATGTGATGGAGGCTGGTGTAAAATCAGACATACACAAGGAATCCACAGCACTCTGCCCTGCAGACTGAAGCCAAGGCAGTGAAGTGGGGAAAAAAGTGCACTGCAGTGTTTTGAGGCAGGGAAAAAAACCTGATATGTCTATGTCTGCTGCTGGAGTAATTTTTTTCTGATCTTTGCTCACATGTGATGATTTAAAGATCTGAAATATTTTTTTTCTCTCAAAATAGCATGTCAGAATAACACATGCTTCTGCTGGCCCCATGGGAGACATGGGAATCGTACCAATACATTACACTGATACCACTGTCCACCATCATCTACCATGTCTGTGCTTTTAAAAGGTTAAAAAAAAAAATGCTTGTTTTAGTGACAGGGTATTTTTTCCTTTATCTTGGTCTTAAAAACAGTGGGGAATTCATAGAATCTCTACCCATACATGGAGAGGCAATGCAGGTGAAGCATCATTGCTGGACTCCAGATTTCTTTACAGGTTTGACAAAACCTGAGCCGTTGCGAAACGCGAGTGAGCACGAGCTGAGTGTTGCCCTATGCTTTGATCCAGCTTGTACCAAACTGAGCTTTAGAGACTACTGAAAGATGTATTGGAGGCTCCCGTACTACAATACATCCATCTCAACCACAGACGCGAAAGATCGTGCAAGGGAGAGGCTTTGGTAAAGTGACAACTCCTGTATTTAAATGATGATTTGTTTGGACAAGGTTTTCAGGAGGAATCCTGCATGGCAGCTGTTCCCAACGAGCTCAGCACAAGCCGGAGTGCTCATTTTATCCTACCTTTTCATAGCCTTAAAAAAACATGGTAACATTCTCTAATTGACTACTCTTTTCACATCTCAGGAGAGGTTTTTTCCATTACAAAGTATAACTTGTATTCTCCTAAATCTCACAGATCTTAACCAGAGGAACAGAAAACACACAAGGGGAGGTTCCCCCTTTTCCAAAAATTCTGCCAGGGTGGACTTTGGGAAACATGAACATCTATAAACATTTTAAATCTCCAAATGAGAAGAAAACAAGAAAGCTTAAAAAAAATACATATGCATGCACATACTTGATTTAAAGGATGAAATCCTACTCATGAAAATTAATATGGTATCTGCACAAGAGGTGGCCCAAATGATAGCCCTGTTGTCCCATTAATTGTATTTATTTCAAAAGTCTAATAACGTTATCTTTAGTCCCAGCTTCAGCAGCCTGTAATTTAAAACAAGCACCTTTTTTTTCAGCATGTGAATCAGGTACTAACGCTGTCCCTTTCAACCTCTTTTGTGCTTCTAAATTAGAAAACCCAAATGTCATTTTTCTTCAGATATGAAACACAGTCAAGGTCGCTGTAAAATAAAAGAGCAATTAACTTGGCAAGAAAACTGTTGTACAGGAGTAAAATACAGTACTTGAAAAAGTGGCTAAAACCTAAAACTATTTCTACAAATGAGGTGCCTTATTTGGGCTGAAATAACAGAACACAGCTCCAGATATTCCTGACAAATTAAAACAAAACAGAAAAAAGAACTCATGGAAGATACTCCTCCCACCCACTAATTTGTTTGCTGGCCTTTTATTGCTGCAAGGTAAGAAATCTTGCTGTTTTGGTAGTTCTGATACATGAAAACTGGCTCTGTTTCCCTGCCATCTTCCCCCTCCCTAAATGAGCCCTAGACAGGTAATAAACATTAGCACAGAATTTCTCTATCATATTTTCCTCTATCACTCGAAAGACAGAAGAAGTTTTATGAATTCTCTGAATAAAATTCGGGCTGGAGCTGCTTTAGCTGAAAAGACAAAGCTAACATAAAAGGTTTGGAGTTGATAAGTATTTTAAAATACAAAATTATCTTGGTTCTGACCCTTCTCTAAAATCAGCCAAGATTTTGTAACTCGGTAAAATTAAATGCGTTATCAACACACAACTGACTGCAACCCAGCAAAGATAAATTATCTCATTAGTGCCATAGAAATCAGATGAGGCGTGCATAGTAAGTGACATATTAAATGCAATTATAAAACCCTACTGAAGTGATGTTAGTGACCTGACACATGACAAAAAACCCCAACGAGGCAATGCAGAATCCAGGCTGGAAGACGCGCTGATATTATTTCTGTGCAGCACACATCAGATACAAAAATACTACTTAGCCATGATCAGTGAAAATCCCATAATCAAAAGCACTGGAAAAATTTAAGAAATTATGTATATGCAAAGAAGGGGACATCTTCAAGAGGAGCAGAGCTACCCACTAATGCAGCAATCTGCAATTGCTACAATGGGATGAACAGCTTAGGAGAGCTGCCTTCCCACATCGCCCACCTACGTCCTCACATGCACACAGTGCTGATCCACTGCCAGACACAGGCATGTTCCCACTTTTCACATCTGCAGTGGTAATTTTCCAATATTAACTATCATAAAATAAGAATGAGGGAACCACATGGCTCAAATAGATCATGGGGAGCGCCCTCCCATCTCCTCTCTGCAGTATCAATGACCTAGACCCTCCTGATCAGCATTTATCCCGCTCTTCTCAAACTCTCCTGGCGTTGGAGATCCCAGGACTGCTGCAAGTAGACTCTGGTGCTTCTCTCCCTTCTCTGGTGCAAAGAATTTTATTAAAATCTGACCTACATTTTCCTTGCTGCAACTTACTGCTCTTTATCCAACTCACAGCAGACAGATCACAGTCTATTCCCTCTCTCCAGCAGGCTTTTATACCTTCCAGGGTCACACAGCCCAGCCAAGAGACCCAGTGAAAACTTCCATTATTTCAGCTTGCTGTCCCACATCCTATTTTCTAAATACATTGTCATTCTTGTTGTTAACCTTTGCCCTTCCTTATATTTTTCTTAAAGGGTTGTGCCCTAAAGCGGACACACAAATGCTCCAGCTGAGTCCCTACCAGGACCAGATACCTTAAAAGATTAATCCATGCATCATACACGTAACACTGCTCACATCCAGCAAGTCATCTTCTTGAAGAAGTATGTCACTGTCGAGTTCCATCTAGCTTGTGACACTTTGTACCTTTCAGATTACAGACGAGATTCCCCTTAGTCATCCTCTGCTTGGACACTGAATTGGGTGGCCCAAACAGGACCCTCTCCACCAGCCCCATCAAACTTCACCCCCCACGACAGCATGGTCCCAAGTGAAAGCCAAGTACTGACAGCCAGGGAAGGAGTGGTAGGGCCACCTCACCCACAGGGACTGCTCTGAAAAGTGCTTGACTCCACCTTTCACCATCAGCCTCTCATGCCATCCTTGGTGGCCACAGCAAGCAAAGTTGGAAGGCAAACCACAAAACCTGACCCCAACCACTGACATGAAACAACCCAGCCAATGTTCACAACAAAGCGACTGCTTCCCACCAAACAGCTCAGCATCTCCCCAGGAACCAGAAAATGAGACCTGTAAGATTTGGTTTCTGCTTCAGGCAGAAGGCTCTGCAGCGGGCTTAGAGATGGCCCTTCCCAAAACACAGTCTTGATGGCTGGAAATAAGGATTTTTCTTTTTCTGGGTTGTTGGGCCTTTTTTTCCCTTTCCCCTTCTGACTTGCATCTGACTTTTACAGTGAATGTGAAATGCAAACGCCTCTTCAGGCCGCAGTGCTGAGGGAGTCTCCTCTGCTTGGAGCCTGTAGCAAAACAGTTCTCTGCTGTATCTTATATCTAAGAAAGCACTGCTGAATGGGACTGAAGTAACACGAAGTAATAGAAAAAGTAATCAAAAACTCTGTTAAACTTGATAAAACCACGTCAAAGCAACATATACACTTGTACCTGACACAAACACACTGTTTTTACACTTTTGGGGAATATTATGTTACTGATTGAGAGCCTCATTTTTATAGGGAAGACGACAACAGGTTCCCACACCTGCATCAGGCAGTGGTCTGAACGACACAGGACACTGCTCCAGAGTTCCCTGCTCACTTCCTCCACTCATCAACCCCACTGCATAAAAGAGGGGAGGAAAGTTTTGGAAAAAGCCTTGTAATCCTACTTCAAATTGCTAGCAAAGGAGAAACACAAACACCCACTTTTTCTGTGCCACTGTCAGATGATCCAGGGATTTTGTTCCCTTATTGAAATGAGTCAGCTTGAAATGCTTTCCTTAATGCAACTTTTAGCTGCCATCAGTGCCCTTGTGAGGGGCATTGGGAGGTGTCAGATGTGGAACAACCATGCCAGAGAGGGAGCAACCATTTTCCAAGTGTGTTGTTTCACTCTGCAATAAAAAAAGTTACGCTGTTCACAGAATTACTCTTTATCTATCACTTTAGTCAGCAAGACAGGTCAATACGATTTCTGTCCTTTTTCTTCCTCTGTACAATTCATTTTTGTTCCTCCCGGAGGTTAGGAAACAAATTATAAATTGACTGGTTTGAATCCTCAACACACAGAGGGGCAATATTGTTTAACTGCAGAACTGCAGGTATGTTGTTGGGGTGCAGTTCTCTATTTAAATATGCTCTCTTTAACTATATTACTTGGTAAGAATAGTGAACAGAAATAACCAATAGAGATCATTGCATTTTTATTTAAGTGTATGTTAATAAGGAAAAATTACATGCGACAAAAAGACTTGAGCATGCTTAGTTCCATTTGTTCTGTTTTTAGGGCAGTGTTGGGTTTTAACTTTGAAAGGTTAAAAAGTTTAATTGGATTAATTTGGTGGTCTACTTACATTATCCAGCAGGGATATTTTGAGCCATTACAGAATGTCTCTTGTGTTGCCTGAGATACAAGCCAATGAAATCGAGATGAGGGTTTGCTATTGGCCAGAACCAATTATTTCTGCTGGGAGAAAAGATCAATTTCTGATAAGAATTAAAATGAAGTAACAAGGATAAGAATTTGAGAAATTTTGACCTTAGAGTAAGTTAATATTTTCATTGAAAAAGTTTAAATACAGCCTTTATTTTACATTCATTTATATGGGAAACTAATAATAATTTTAAAAAAGGCAATTATCATTGTCTTGCCGAACAGAAAACACCAGTAAATTAATTCTCTCTATTCTGGATGGCACACATTTAATCTTTCAAGTCTGCATAGAGGCTACCAGAGCTAATTTACACTAGCAAAAACTACTCACAGCCTACTCATTGATGGAAAGGGACAACTGCAAAAAAAAAAAAAAAAAAAGATAATAAAGGAGCCTTGAAACAGCAGGGATTGAAGTCATCTGTCCGTGTGTCCCTAAGAACACCAAATACCCTTTCCTCAGAGTTTACGTGGAGTCTGGCATGTTACAGACCCTGCTGGAAGCAAGCTCCTACAGAAGTGCTGGTACTTCTGCCAACCCAGTCCCAGGCTCTCATATAACCTTATAGCTACCACCTTCAGTAGTCCTAGGGAAAGGATCAGTTTAAGACACCCAAACTCCATCAACTCTTCTAGCTCAAAGAATGGCCCTCACTGGCTTTCTAGTTTTCCCCGTCTTTGTTCCATGTAGCGGGAACATCTTTTCTTAAAAGATTAACATCTAGGTGCTGGTTCAGTGACACTTAGAGCTGTTCTTAGCAAAGACTGCTAACTTCTCAGGTTCACAACCCTCCTGCACCGTGTGATTCCTGCAAACAAAGGCAGCAAACCATGTTCGGATTCACACGTAGCTCAGATCCAGGCCACAAAGACAGTTTTGGTTACTTCCTGTGAGACCCCCCCCCCCGACTCAGCACACATAGCATTTCCTCAGCTCAATCACCCACAAGTTTCTCATGAGATTTTAGCTTTTTATTTCCCTTCAGTGTATGAATTTAGTCTGATCTTCACTCTCACATCCACTTTGCAGGGATTCTGTCCTGTTTTCCAGGTTATCGAGCTTCATTCCCTTCTTGCTTGCTTCCTCTCTATCTTCCCTGTTCTCCTGAGAATGGCTCCGCTGCAGAGCCTCCTCCACTAAGGGCTGGGACAAACCCCGCACTGCTAAACTGGGGGACAGATAAGAGGGTTTATGGGTGCTCACAGAGTTGAGTCAAGCCCTCACTGCTGCAACTACAGAAATTTTAACACCCATACATGGCTTCTGACCGTGTGCTAAGATAATAGAAGATGAGAACTAGATGCAAAGGGGGCACTTCATCTCCAGCTGCGTTTCAGGTTTGGAGAGTGATGGCAGAGTGGGAGACCATTTGCAATATCCATGGTGGGTTTAAGATAGTGACTTTACTAAAATTTTAGATATCTTTTAATTAACAAAAACCTTTTGTAAGCCACTGCCAGCAGTGGTTTCCATGGTTGCTGCTTTCGGATATTGCCAAGCACGAAGTGGGGCTGCAGCAGCAGGTGGAGGCCACACACTGTGCTGATGGGGAAAGGGATTGCTGCTGCCCACCAGGACCCTGGCCGAAGGGGGAGAGTTCAGAGTTAAGGCTGGTTTTGTGGCCCTCTCCCCTTGGCGGGGATCACCTCCCAGGAAGGCATCGGGAGAATGGTGCCTCCTTCATCTACCCACTGCTAGTCCCACTGGGTCCTCCTGTAGCCCCACTGGCATGGGATCAGGTCTATGCTTTCCGTGGGAGGACAGCCACATTCAGTCCTGTTCTTCAGCCTAGGAATGTCCCCATAGTTCTCCTGTACCAGAACGGGTACGGGCTTTAATTTGTTCATTTCCAATGTTCAGTCAAACAATCTACAGTAGGTCGACTTTCTGATGGGAACTAAAGGCGATTCTTTAATTAGATTTAAGAAATGCAACACTTGAAGTTAAATCATGCTTAGAAAGATGAAAATTGAAAAATGATAACTAATGGGATTTACAGATGATTTCCTTTAAAAGTAAAAAATTATTATTACACACATGTACCCCAAGGACCTTTCAAAAGCTGTTAAAAATATTCCTCTTAACAGCAGACAATGAGAATATATCCACTTATATGGAAAGATGAACAACAAAGCTTCTGCTAAGACATTTTTTAATAAAAGTAAAGATTCCCAATTATAGACTAGAGCCTGCAGTCCCTTCCACCTCCTCCTCCTCCATTTCAGATTCTGCATTTCTTTAGCAACTGAAAATGATGTCACAGGTAGGTAATAGGGGGGCCACACATCTGGATTCTGGCCTAAGTGACATTGATGAAGCCAGCTGTAAAAAGGGACACTGAACCCTAGCTCAGCGACATGTAAATAAAGTGAAAATGTCATTTCAAATATCTGTCCTATGGCAAAGTAGTATTTCAAGCCAAATTTAAAACTGTCTGAAGAACTTAGGACCTTAACACATACTACAAAAAAGGCAGGTAGCATTCTTTTAGCTAATCTTCCCATTGGTGTGGGTTTGTGCGAGTAATTGATAGAAATTACTGTAGAGGTCAAGGTTTTCCCCCTGAAAACCCTGGCACTCTCTTTTGCATCACATTCATCTCTTCTGACACAGGCCTAAGGCCAACTGAAAAATCCCTACCAATTTCAATAGGAGAGGATACAGACCTGGAATCTGCTTCATGAGAAAGATCCGTTTCCTTAATTAAGTGTGTAAAAATTGAACTTGTTAAGATATTCTAGCTGTAATGCAAACACTGAGCAGTGCACAAGGCTTTTTGTGCTTGCATATCTTTGCTTGCTCAGGGAAGTTAATCACTGGGAGATCCCAATTATTTCCTACCTCTGCTTTGTGCAAGTCCACTGCCACTGCAAGTGCTAAACCAGATGGCCAAGCAAAGGTATCGAGTGCCAGCATCTATACCAGTGACAGAACTTGCAAAAATACCTACTTGAGTATGCTTTGCTTAATTTCAGGCCCTGTCCTTTTGCAGGTGACATATGGAAACTGCAGGGGATGTCATGAAATCAGGTAAGAGTCCTTCACTGAAGTACTTTATCACATGTCAACCATTTGAATAACATCACTGTACATCTGAGCAAATCACTATGTCTCTTACAGGGGTCCCAAAGGTGTTCTGGAAGGAAGTATTTCAAGTTTTCCTTCAAGTGTTCATTGATAACAAAATTTACCTTGAATTTTGTGGTCTTACTTGCTCACTAAAGAAATTAGCAACAAATCCAAAAGGACACAGAATTCTGTTCTGAATCCACAGACCAAAATGAAAATGAGGAGCATGTTTGATGACATAAATATAGCATGGTATGATATAATAAACATACTGGCACAGGACAGAAGAAGGTCAAAAAGCTACCCCTTTTCACACAGATTATGTTAAGAAGTGTTGAACAGAGCCAGTAAAGAAAAAAACCCCATGATGACAACTTAGCATCTTTTACCTAGCAAGGCACAATTCTTGCACTTTGCCAGAACCTAAAAGTCCCTGGTGCACACCAGCTGTTTGGTGGCTTATCATATGCAGCAGGATGATTAATGCACTTGCAAAGGATGGGTGCCCCGCCCCTAAAACCACTGGCAGCCTTGGCAGACAACACAAAACCTGCCTGTTTGAAGGTGGAAATCCTTGTCCCTTCAGTCTCTTTAGAGCACGACAAACCAGCAGAAGCTGGCATAGCTTCTCTGTCCCCTCAGCAGGGGAAGATACCAAAATCCTACAGGCACCTTTTTCCAGTACTACATTTATCTCCAATGAGAAGCTATAAATTTGACATTGCAGCACCAGAACAAACACAGACGGGGTTTGCCAGGCAGGAAGGGCTGGGTATTTCAGCAGTTTAATGTTCTCAGGTCAGCTGGCAGAGGGAAAACCACCTGCCCAGAGGAACCACAAAACCCTGTCACAGCTTTCCCTTTACACATGTGAACGTGCTGAATCATTAAAAAAGAAAGGTTTTCCTTGACGAGGTAAGGCAATATTTGAAGACTCTGGAGAAGACATTATTTGGAAGTTAGAATACACATAATCATTAGAAGTAGCATTGTGATACACAATGTGATTTAGAAACTGATTTTATGCCAGTGCCACTTCAGGCCCAGGAAGAAATGCCTTGGTGGCTATCTGGCTATGAGAAAAGCTTATCCATTTACCCTCCTGAAAACCCAGTAATCTGCTGTGTAGCAGGGACTCTTGGGGCACATCCTCTTCATTCATAAACTCTGATAGGGATGCTCTATCAGTATTTTTAACTTTATCCAAAATTATGAATGCTTTCAAATCTGAACAGCATTAAGGAGCTTTCTTGCTTTTTCTGGCAGCCTGCAGTGCAAAAGTGTTAAGTCAGGAATTTATTCTACAATGGATTATAACTGACATTTAGTGACATGATGGATATATCCTGGCTTTGCAGTATGCAGATGATCTCAGAATACAAGCCTTATTCCTTGTTTCACTAATACGCTGCACACAGATCAGTGTTGTCAGCAGTCTGCCTTCAGTATTTTGATTAATAATGTTAATGTGATTTACTAAATTGAGTTCCCATTTCTGATCATATTTATGTTAATAGTGTTGGGAGAGGTTTTCTTGTTCGGTTTGTTGGGTTTTTTTGTTTTTAATTTAAACAATTATGAAAGCATTAGTTTGCGACTAGCAGGCTTTACTTTCATAGGCTATGTTGTTTCAAAATGAAGGCAAGATTATGGGGATCAAAAATTACTTTCTTTCATTTTTATCTGAGAAAACATCTTTAGAGATTATTTTAAGTCTTCTCCTATTCTCCAGTTCATGTCTGTAGTGAGATTTTTCTTAGAACATACAAAGAAGAAGTCATTGAACTCTCCTGTCAACATGAGATCAGAGGATGCACAGATTTCCCAACCAGGAACCAGTCTAATTTTAGGGTTTTTTTTGCAATATGCTTCAAGTAAAGCACTACCAGACTAATGACATCTAACGACCCATTAGCATGCCTTGTAGCTAACACATTCTCACTCAATGCCTGAGATGTGGAATATGCAGATAGTAACTTTCAGCCTTAACGAACTAACATGGTTAAAGACTCAAGTCAAGACAGGCTTCACAGGAGTTCAATATGGAGACTAAAATAAGAAAACACTGCAAATGTGTTTGAGATAGGTCCATCTCATATTACCCATCAGAGAAGCCCTAACAAGACCATGCTGGTATCTACAATCTCTGTTAGGCAAAGATCTGATTTCTTTGCATTCCAAGAACTGACTTGTGACATCAGTCTGCAGTCTTCATAAGCCCACGGCGAGGGCAGTATTACTTTCTATGCTCACTAATTGCAGAAATTTGCTCTCCAGCTTCAGGCATCTGAAGGGCATGTTTCACAGTGTCAGAAGGAAATGACGGGGCTGTGCAGCAGAAGGAAAGATGACACAAAGTCTTGGAGTAAGAAGACCGAGGGCCATGGAGATGACTCGACCATGAGGTTCTGACACATCAAAGACAAGCCATACTTTTATACATACAGACAGGAAAAGGAAGTTCCACCCCTCACCAGCCAATACCTAAAATTCTCAAGAATCTTAATTGTCTCACTGAGAAAGAAAGAGAAAAATGTATTTGGAGCTGATTTTAATTAATAGTTTTGCAAATTGATACTTTTTTATTTCTATAATCCTTAAGAAAAGAACTTTTCTGGAAGGCTGCAGACCCAGGATGAACCACGTGTAAAAAACCTGACATTTTTCCTCAAACACACAATAAAGAAAGAATGTAGAAATTGTAGGAAAAGCAGTCCTGCTTTTTTCTCTCACCGAGCAGCAACCAACCACTCAAACCACTAAAGAAAACAATCTGCAATTTTCCCCCAGATGAAGAGCACAGTGCCTTTTGATACATATGCACCTAACTGTGGCTTTCTGTGAGCACAATTAATACCTCTAATGCAGCTAACAAAAGCAAAGCTTTTTAAAGATACAAAGCTGAAAAAAGGGATCTAAAGCTGAACAAGTGGAGAGAGGAACAAAACGCAAAAGCAGTTCAATGCTCAAGGCAACCTACATGCACACCATCTACAGATGAGTCTCTTGCTACGAAATGCATTTGTATGGATCATTATCTTCACATGATACCCTGGCATTCCAGAAGCATTCAAGTGACCACATTATGCACAGCTCAGAAAAGCACTTATGTAGGCGTGTGGGTGGCTTTAAAGGATCCTTAAATTGTGACAACAAGATGGGGAAAACGGGGGCTTCCCATCCAGGGAAAAAAAGAACAGCAGAGGGCTAGGCCTGTCCTGTCCGTTGTGTTGGACATAAAAAGCAAGACTTGCAGATGAAGTTAAAAACATCATTTTAACTCAATAGAGGACAGAGGTAGGAAACATCAATCCTGCCCGTATGCAAAGGACTTCACAACCACCTTTGCTGTGCAGCTCAGTTCATACAGGAAGAAGTGGGGAGAAGGCAGCAAGAAGAAAACACTTTAAAACACTGGTGTGGGAAGGGGGAGACGGCTGAAAGAGCAAATTGCTTTGAAAAATCAGCTGGTGATGGTTAGGGCTCAAACAGGAATTTCTGTGAGCTCTGCAGTGCAGCAAAATCTGGGTATCATAGCAAATCCCTGAAGAAAAAAAGACAGATGGACTTCACTAGAAGTTTCCTGGTTGTGCCCCTGTGCAGCTTCCTGATAAAGCTCCCACATGGCCAAGAGCTGTCTGGACCTCCTTGCTCAGATGGGGGGCATTTTGCTGCTTTAGCAAACTATGAAATCCTAGAACTAACCTCAAAAAGCACTCCTATGTCACCAACCTCTGCCTCCCCAGTATTTTTAAACTCTATTTAATGGTAACCCCTTAAACAGGCTCCTAACGCCCGTGCCTGCATGGCACATGTCTGGGGACAGGGACCAGCTTTGTGCTGTCACAGGGAACTGGTTCCTGCTTCCTGCTGATAAGGAGACACACTATACATTAATCTCCCTTTACAATATCGTATAAAACCCTAATTACAACCTCATGCCTCCACAACAAACACATCATACATTTAATTCATGCACAAATGTCAGCCCTCAACAATTTTTTTAATGTGGCTGAGTTTGTAATTAAGGGTTTGCTTTGTTCGGCAAGTGAAGCATTAGGGCATGACCATGGAGCCCAGCTCTACCACTACTCCCTGCAGGATTTTCTCAGATATAAGCAAAACCAGGACAACTGACCAGACACATTAAGAAGATCATCTGCATGGTCAGAGGTTTTACAGATCTACAACTGGAAGAGAAAACCCTTTGTGAGCCCTGGTTAACAGAAATAACCAGACAACCACTTCATTTGAACACCTAGCAGATGTTCCAGTCCAGGTAACCATTAATCCATGTGCTTCTCTCTCTCTCTGTGTCATTTCAAAGATAGACAGACCTATCTTTTTTCCTTTTACATGTATTAAAAAAAACCCCAAACAAACATTTAATCAGAATCCTTAATGGTAATGCTTAAAAGAGATTTTTAAATTGGGTAACGGGGACACACAACACAGAGTTTAGACCTGTCAGTCACTCAGCCAACAGCAGCCTGTCATTATCCTAACACAGGTCAGTCCTGAAAACAGGAACTCAAAAACTTAGAATTCACAAGAGCCTTCTTCTGGGTTGGTAGTCGCTTCTGGGTGCTCTAATCTCTCAAGACAATCCCACACATTTACAGTACGTAACACTGCTGTTACCTAATGATCCTTGCCAGGAACACACATAAACAGAGCCACAAGCAAAATCCTAGAAGATTTAATCTCAAAAGACAAACTTACCACGTCCATCTAACAAGACACAACTAAACTAAAGGCTCCTGGTCCACTGCAGTGTTTAACTGTGCAAAAAAACTTCCTATTCTTGTTTCTTTTTGCATGAACTACACTACCCTGACTTCAGTATAACAGACAGATTTCCAGGAATTAGCAGATAACACTTCTTCCACTTGTAATGATGTTCCAAGCTTCACAGTTCTGTGGTGGGAACTGGACAGGAGAGCCTTACATTAGCATGTGAAATAAATTCACTGATTAGGCAAGAAAAACTTTTCAAATAAAGTAGGACACACAGAACAGCTGATTTTTCACCTTTATGTAGCCATGGAACACTTTTAAAATTACAAAGTTATCATAGAAAATGGTCTTCTGGAAGATCACGCAACAAAAATGAACAGAGTTCCCATCACATGCAAGTAGACTAACTGTGATTATTACTCTTGGATAATTAGCCTCAGAGCTGTAACATATGAGATGAATGCAGGTAGTGTCACTGGACCAGCATGCAACAAGACATACTGCCCTTGTTAGTCACATGCTATTTCACCCTGTCATATCCAGAGCACTCAGGATAAGGAGGCTTTGGAATGCTTACATACATTTCTACATACAGAAAATATTAAACTATGAATAAAACACTTTGCCATCAACAATGGCAGTGAAGGAGGCAATGTTCAACGTCAGAATTTAAGACCACAAAAACCATGAAGTGCAAACAAGCCTCATTTTCGAGATCAAGTAACTGGATTAAACCAATTATGTGGTGAATATATCTTTTATAAATTTTATCTCATGCAATCATGAGAGTGACAGGTTTTTAGAAGTGACAGGCTTATCACAGGCTTAATTTCAATGAGCCCATTGGAAAATAAATACAGCAGGAATACATAGAAAAAATAATTAGTGCATAAATGTTCTTTGTGTAAAATATATCAAGCAAGGGAATGTATTTAAGATGTATTTAAGATTAAGCTTAAATGTATTTAAGCTAAGTTATTGCATGTACAGTTGGGTACACTGGACAAAGTTGGACAGGTGCTGTAATGCAGCACAGGTCCTGTACAGACAGCTGCACTCCTTCAAGTTATACCGAAGATACTGGATAAAAGTCCAATCAGTGACTGAAGGGGAAGCAAAAGGGAAGCACAGGCAAATTTAATTAGGTTCCTACCCAGGCTTATGACATATATTACAGTAGAATTTATCGGCCAAACTGACCAAGGCTCCACTGTCCAGGGAACGGACTGAAAAGTGCAGAGGCCTTCAAAGTTAAGACTTATCAGGTGAAAAGAACGGAGTAATAAAACAGTGGATGTGGTTATTTCCAGTTAATCAGAAGAGACAGTGACAGTACTCAATCTGCTTAGCTACAATCCATGTTGTGCTTCTTACACGACAAACCAATCAGAAATTCTGCATTGAATCTTTCGGGATACGGCCACCAAGCACAGCAATCTGCCAAGATGAGAAGTTAGTTAAACCATCCCTCTCATGATGAGAATTATCCTGCATCTATCCTCTTCTGCATGATTATAAATGCAGGTGAAACAATCATTACAAGAGAACAAGTTCCACCAAAACTATTGTGATTCTACCTCAATAAAGAGATTGCCTACAGTCACCGAGTCTTGATTAGAGGACACTTTTAGAGATTGCTGGGATTGAAGCCTGCCAGGACTCAAGCTCAAAGAAAGTATTGGCCTATACTATTGAGGCTAACACAACCTTCAGGATCTAAAGCAGGGCTTAGCAAATGCATGCACAGCACTTTGCAGAGAAGGTCACTCAGGGAGCCAGAGCATTACATGGGACCAGGGACACAGGCAAGAATTACCCCTCTTTGGTGCCCAGTACTTGGAAGTGTCATCCTTTGAAAGCTAAAACAAAATCAACAACATGTGGTATGATGCTGAGGAGAAAAAAGAAAGGATGCTGCACTGCTGATGTTCTTTGACCATATGCTCAGACTGCTGAAGCCATTGCTTCACAGGCTTTGTCATTAACACTGGTGGTCTTTTCCCCCTTCCTTGCCTTGGTAAACATTACCGATAATTAAGCAAGAACCACTTCAAGAAATCTTTTAATTCTAAATAGGTTAACAGAAATCCATGGGTTTCTGTTGACACAAATGCATACTGCCAGTGCAGGAACCCTACTGAGAAGCAGCAAGTCTCACTTTCCACATCCCTGCAACCGGAGAGAAGGGACATGTCACGCTTGCCAGAAATATGTCGCTCCATGAGCATTATGCCACAGCGACAATTGAAAAAGCCATAATCAACATTCTCCCTAAAAATAAGGCAATTCAAAAATGTCACTTCTGTTGTCACAGTTGATGTCACTTAAGTGTCACTTGGAGTTAATATTAGACTAATCAAGCCAATTATAGAGTACTTATAGTATTTAATAGGCTCTTGGATTTGACTTTTGATACAAAAATCTGCATATTCCTAGATGTTTTATGAATTTAAAACATTTCAAAGTTCAACTCCAACAGAGTGAGCAGCATGCAAGGTATTGAGAAAAACCCCTCTACTGTTGCAGCAGAAAACGTTGTGTTGCATGCCAGCCACAGTGGGCTTTTAGCAGTGCCTCAACATGAATGCAAGACCTGAGTCCTCTCATGAAGGATCAGGCTCTGCGGCTTAATTTCAGAGGCAGCAAAGGGTTAAGGACAAAGCAACGCAGAGGCATGGAGACACTCAGGCCAGGAGACATATCCTTCACTCAACAGGTACCCCAGCTCCTTGTTGGACCACACAACAAGGACCACCTGGCTGCATGCTGCAGTCCCTGATCACCTATCCCTGGAGATGATCTTATCCCTAAAACCTGCACGCTGACACTCCGGAATCAGAGGTACTTCAACACTCCCACTCATCTGACGAGGAAGCAAAACTGGGCAGAAATTTTTCTATGACATTTATTTTCTCCTTTCTTTAGTACAGAGGCTAATGAAGAGTTTCATGTACACATAATTGTCATGAACAGCAGTTTTATCTCCCTACGCAGTGTTCGTGGTCTAAACACACAAAGAAGACACGTTGATTCTCACAAAAATTAACTGCTGGGGCATAAAACAAGCAGGAGGGAGGGACAGCAATGTTACTTCCTCAAGGGAGAAAACCATACCTTTGGGATAACAGGTGCCCTTGGGGGAAGGTCAGAGCAAAAGCAGCTAGTGTCAGGAAAGTGACTTTGCCTTTTAATAAAATGCAATTTAGTAAATGCAGACATGAAAGGCAAGTTGGTACAAAGACACATTTTCGTAACTCCTTCAATCCCAAAAGACAGCATTCCCCTTCCCATTAGAGCACCAAGGGCAGAGACCTCGGAAGAGGTGGAGATGAGAGGCTCTACCCAAAGAATTGTCCCCAGCCCTTTCTCACAGATAACTCAGTGCTCATCTCTTCTGCAGAGGCAAAGGCTGTGCCAGCCTGGGGGTCCCTGTTCCCACTCCTTCAGGACAGGCCGCTTACAGCATGCCAAACACTTTCAAACTTCTTATGAGAAACAAACAGGGATGAATTCACTATTTCATAGAGGAGATAGGAAAAAAAAAAAAAGCCATTACATTGGCCAGTTTTATTTTAAAAGGGATGGGTGTTTTGAATATTTGTAGCAGTCCTCAGGGAGACAAATGAATGGATCGTCCATGGAAAAAGCAGACAGGGGTGTATGATACAGTCATTTATCATGCACACATTTATAATCTATGCGTGGTTTATAGCATAATTAATCAGCAGTTGTCTCCTATGCTGTACGCAAATGCAGCCTCCCATCTTCCCAAGCACATTTGATAACTAATTTATATCCTTCAGCAATCCAAAAAAAAATCTTATCCCTATGGAAGATTCTGGAGAAGGCATTCAAATTCCCAGCCACGGAAACTCAGAAAGGGCGTTGAAAGCGCTTGGCCTTGTGCATCCTTGGTACCTGCACATCGAATCCCTGCAGACTCTGAGGTGCATTCACAGCCATTCTGCCACATGTACAAAGCCACACAGAAATACATGTAAGACTGTGTATATCTGCCTTGAACAGAAGAGAAAGATGGGGAAAATTGTATCCTCAGAAATCACTGCTGCTCTTCAGCTCTCACCACCAGTGCTGCCTCTTTTTATACTTGATCCTGACTTTCAGGAGTATGAAGCCAGTCACAATCCAGAGAACAAGCAGCTCTTGTTTGGAGGTCAGTCAATTAGAAATCAGGAGACACAAAACATATATTTACAAAAACTAAATACAACAGACAATTTTGAGGATTGTCCCCCTGCAAAAAATCTCATCACAAATCACAAATCTTGCATCACATACAGAAAGGAAGTATTCAGCTCAACGTAGGTCCCCTCTTTGTAATTATAACTTGCCACATTTTCATGATTTCTTACTCTGTATTTACTATTCTGTTTTGCTGCTGTACAGAGTTTCCTCTATTGCAATCAGTGTGGGTGTTTGGAGTGTGAGCTGTTAGATTTCTGCTCCTCCCCTCACATCAACATGCTGGCAGTTATCATAAGCAGCTACAGTACAGATCCTGGTTAGAGGTTTGCAAGATCTCACACAAAAACATAGGAGACAGTAGAAGGAAGAATTATTTTTCCCCTTAGCAGAAAGTTCAAGGAACATGTACATGTGATTTAATGGGAATAAATAAATACGTAAATAAAAAAGGTGCAAATTATTTGGGGGCTTGTAAGCCTTATTTGGGGGCTTGTAAGCAAGACACAATATAGTGAAGCATCCACTGAAACACTGTTCTTTAAAATTAATTTAGAGGAGAACTCGCTGGGCTTGGAAAAAGCAAGGAGTATGTGTCATGCAAAAGTGCTACACCTACCTAAAGAAAAGGAAGAAAATATTCCTCACATTTGGGACATCACCTTTCCCTCAACATGTAAACAAAAAGGAAAAATAAGATAATTTTAAAAGAGATCTATATATTTATATATATTTTTATATACTGCTTTATATCAACCCATAGTTGATCTTGCTTTGTACACAACCACTTAAAAAAGGTTAACTTTTTAAGAAATTAAGAGGGCTCAGACAAAATTACAATGATATATTTTCCAAAGAGGCCAAATCACAGCTTTTCATACAAGGCAGCCCCATATTGCCTTCTACTTCGTTCCCTTCTCGTGAATGCCTCACAAAGCATTTACATTTCACACAAGGGCGCACCCGAAGTTCAGATAAAGAGGAATCCTGGAATTGTTCTTCCCTATTTAGAAAGCATTAAACACACATCAACACAGCATAAAAAAATTCTACGTTCTTTAAGAGAAGCAATGCCTGTAGCGTATGTATTTTTGTGTGTATTTTAACTGCAAAATACCAGCACATGGGCATTCCTCAAAGAATCTGTGTGAATTTTATCAGTGGATCATTTCCAATCCCTCCAACATTTCATCTCTGCCTTCAGCAGCTAATGAGTTAAAGATGATAAATACCATTAACAAAGGAAAGAGGATCTTTCCTTTGTTTCCTGAAGAATGCGGAAGCCTGAATTCTGGCAATGTATTTTTATATTCAGCAAAGTTCCCCAAATGAACAATTTTGCTTCTAGCTTTGTTTATTATTGTGCCTTAAAAAAAATTATGTTTTGATTATCCAGAGGAAAATCACAGTATAAAAGTAATTAAAATTTCTGTTTCCTGTTACTGATTGTATTTGTGTCTGTATTTTCCCCTTGTAGAAAAATAAGGGGAAAATGTACCCAAAAATGTACACCAACACCTCAAAATCAATATAGTCTGACTTCATCTCACAGAGAAACTCCTACCAGGGTAAAGGAGAATTATATATAATCACATTCATAAGCAGTCATTAAATATCAAACCACCAAACATGCATCTGAGCCACATTTCAGATGTAAAATTTGCCACTGATAATCCAAAAGGGGCCCAAAAAAGCCATTCGTGCCACAAACAAAAAAAAAATTGGTTTCATGTTTGTTGGTTTTGTGCAGAAACTACTGCTTGGTCCTACCATCTCTCTTTACGCTGGTTAATGTCTAGGTCTTCAATTAATTCTGAAGGGATTATTTTACAGAGCCAGGAGAAAAGGAATCATTAAGCAGTAGCAGCAGTCATAGTTTCCCACACTGATTTCATAAAAAAAGGGCTCAATGATACAAATATTGTATGCATTTGTAACAGAAGAGACTATAAGTTAGCAAAATATCAATAAAAAACATTGACTCAAGCATCTGATTACAAACACACGGCATTTTATTGTTCTTGTGAACCTGTCAGTTAAGAGCCTTATTGACCTCTTCTGTAATGAGGGGGCAAATGTTCTGTATTATTCAGCAAACAAAATTACCAGAAGTAACAGACAGTAAATTTTCCCAGGAAAAAATGGCTCCGTTTTTAAAAGTTATTTGCAACTCTGCTCACATTTTAAAATTACACATATTTAACTACTTTATTTAGATGTTTTGTAAAATCTGCACATTCAAATTTGAAGTCTAACGGGTATTAGTATTACATTGGAATTCTCAAGGAAAGATAAGAGGGAAAATCCCTATATTAAAAAAGACAACTATCTGCAAGTACAGTCTGGATCTAATAAAAGGGGAAAAGAACAAAGTTTTCTATAAAAGTGTAGTTTTTCTTTCAAGTATTTTTTTCCTCCTCCAAGTTTCACATACATTTTTAAAATTATTTAATTCCTGCCTCTTCGATCTGGACACTATTAGGGAAAGAAAACATTTGAGGAACAAATGTTATAAATATTTACGCTTTTAAATTGTGCCAGCTAGTCAATTTGTTAACACGTCCATTCACCCCCCAGTTTAATACGGGTCTGGTAGAAACCACGCGGTACCATTTTAAGTGAGACACCTGGTATGTCAGTGCACATTCACAAAGAGAGTGTCTCAGTACATAAAGAGAAGAAAGAAGTACAGCAAGGGTTTTTAAGCACGTGCTAAGTCAGAGGCAAATTGTACATTAAGTTTTCACTGAACGTGGGGGAAGAGTAAGGTCCAACCACCCTGCTCTGAAAGCTGCCTGCTGAAATCCCATAAACTGGCTTACGCAGCACTTCCCAAAAAAACCCTGCTCACACCTCTGTTGTTTCCTTCTACCTGATGTACCCTTATCTTGCTGAGAAGACAGATGCAACCCGATTATCAGCTGAGGGTATTTCTCTAGGTTATACAGCAGACATTATGCTTCCCTATATAATATGGTCTTCCTCGCAGTCCGATACTATTGGTCATTTGCATATATAGTAATGAAAGAATAAAAAGGTGCAGAAATAGCTGTGCTGTCTCTTCCATTCCAAGGAATTAAATCACCTTTCTGGCCATTTCTGAACTTTTAACTGTAACAATGCAGGTGGTGGAAGCAGTTGAAAAGGATCTAGACCCGATACCGGGATTTTTTCCCCCTTGCGTCTGTGACACACTAGCAAAAGTGCATACCTCTACATTTAAATACAAATAACAAGACTATGTTGCAATACAAGTGCACACGAGGACAGATGTTCACATCTCATACTGGACTGAACGCAATCCCAGACCTGTATGATATGAATACATCTGACACAGTACCAATTATAAAGACTTTCAGCCATACACTACGACCACTAATATTTCATCACTATTTTTGCAGAGTATTCTGCAATTAAAGGAATAGCATAAAGAATGAAATATGTTAAGTCCTTCTGGTATAACACACCCTCTGAGTTAAATGCTGACAGCTACAGAAAGAACACACAGTGCTATCTATTCAGAGGCAGCACCATGAATACATTCAATTAAAACTGAGAAGCGTAATCTTGAAAAAGGGGATACGGCAACTACATTTCCCACCAGGAGCTGGACCTCACCTCATGTGATACACTACATGCTCTCTCAAGGTGAAATATTTCTTCCTTCCAATGACAAAAAAATAGCTGCACAGGAGAGGAAGTACTTACCTTAATTTCTTTTGAGGGGGAAAAAGAAATTAAAAAAAAAATAAAAAAAAAATCAGCAAAAGAATCCGGCTCCACCACCTTGAGGAGAAAACACATCTGAGAAGACGGCGGCGAGAGCGAGCGAGCAGCAGGCAGCACCAAGGCAGGGGCGACTCTGCTCGTGCCCCCCTTTTTCTGGCAGCAGGCATGACAATGCGCGAACACCCCCTCCACATCACAGCAGGCAACTGTAGCCAGGAGACAGAGGTGCTTAAATTAGAAAACCGCTGCCAGAGGAAATAAACGGGAACCACAGCGACCCCCTCGACCCCAGCAGCTATCAAATCCGGGAAGATATAGTGCACATCTGTTTTACGAGGCCCCCAGGGAGCTCCAACTCCAGCTACTTACCCTGTCTGCATTATTAATAGATGTTAATGGCGCCATTATATCGAAAAGAAGCCTCTTCCTCTTTATAATATGGAAATTCCAAGTAAGGTTTGGTTGGGGTTTTTTTGTTTGGTTGTTTTTTTTAATTAAAAAAACAAAACAAAAACACCCACCCAAAACAACAAAAAACCCTACACACCATGAGGCAGCAAACAGCTTCTTGGTCCGGCTAACTGCAGAGCTGCACACCCCCCCCCCTTCACCCTGCCTTCCCCAGTCATCCTCAATATACTGATTTGGTAGACAAAATCGATTCAAGGCAGTAAACAACTGCAATAAAGCAAACAGGCAGACAAAGACTTCCTGCCATAAGGCAACTCCTGAATACACAATTTTCTTTTTAATAAGGTTCTGAAATTTTTCAGCTAGAGTATATACGTTTATTCTAATGCAAATGATACAGTGTAAAGAACAGCAGAAATCCACACCATTCAGATTTTGCTTGCTTACCTAAATATGTAGTTTATTTCTTCGGTGGAAGTTATCTGTCACCTCAAAAAGTATTATTTAGACTGACTCGATGACAAAGTATCCTCTGTCAAGCCTTTGATTTAGTTGATGAATAAAGGAATGTGATCCTAAAGTATCCCTAGGCTGTGTTTTTGTTAAT
Source organism: Oxyruncus cristatus (assembly GCA_013399855.1). Lineage (NCBI taxonomy): Eukaryota > Metazoa > Chordata > Aves > Passeriformes > Cotingidae > Oxyruncus > Oxyruncus cristatus. The sequence goes on from VXAY01000179.1 coordinate 508,022, forward strand.
GCCTGGATTTCCTCCGGGTCCATTCATCCTCAAGGTACGTGTACTGCAGTCATGCACCAAAGTGTCAAAAGACCTTCCACAAAAGATATTGACCTATTTTAATCTGATCCATGTATAAATGCAATGGAGCTACCACTGGGAATAAAGTGAACCAAAGATGTATTTTTAACCCCTTTATAGCACTGTACGCAGGAGAAACAAATTCACACCAATAACAAACGTATCCTCAAAGACTGTACAAGAATGCATTTTGCTTTAACTGGACCTCTTCCACTGATGTTTCAAAGAGCCAGGCATGTCTTCTCTGTACTTTAGCATTGCTATCAGATAATTTTAACCAGCCTTAAAAAAAAATAAAAATAAAAATAAATAAATCAGGAAATGCCAAAACACTAGGCTTCACCTAGTCAGCTTTTACTCCGCTATTCAAGACACCAGTTTCAACTCAGATATAAAAACACCTCAACGCCTCAAACTGCAGAGGAAAAAAACCCAGAGCTATCCTTAAAGATGGAAATACCCCAGCGTTACTTGCATGATGAAATATTTGCATATGGAGGGTGGGCTGGGGAGAGCAAACATGTCAAGAATCACCTTCTTGTGCTGCAGATGCATGCTGCAGCTGTTTGCCGGCTTCCCACAAATGAATGAAAAGTGCCGCTAATTCTTCCAAGACAAATGTAACCGATTGGCTTTGTTGCCTGCTTGCCTCTGCGGCTTTTGAGACCACGCAAGTACGCTGCAGACGCGAAATCACAGGGTCTGGCTGTATTAACTGAATTACAGACAGCGCTGATGTGATCATCTTCATCTCTCTCTCGCGCTCTCTAATTATTTATCCAGATCAAGCCTGACTGCTGGAAAATTAGCTCTCTACAGGAGGTAACCGAGCTGAAAGGTTCTTTTTACCAAGAAATGATGGGCTGGCCTCTAGCAGTATATACGCCAGCGTGCAGTTGTAAGGAAATGTCACAAGACGTAAATTTGCAAGTAGATTTCTCATCCTCACAGAAAAAGATGTAAGACATTTTTAGAAGATATGAAAATACATATATATATATTTATACAGACACACAAAATAAGTAACTGCCCAAATTTCTGACCCTGAACTTTGGAGGATTTATTTAAAATGGAAAGAGATATGTATATTGGTCACATCTTTTTGTTGCTTTACAATCAGTCCCGCTTGCCTGCCTATGAACAAGTTCACAGTATTTCCCTTGCACAAGGTTTTTGCTTCTTGCCAGCAACTGCAATGAGACCAAGTTTTAGTTCTGGTGCTTAAGGGGAGAAAAGACAGCAACATTTTAGTCACTTAATCAAACCAACCCACAGCAGAATGCACAAAGCACAAAAAAGAGGATAATAGGGTTTTTTTAGGCTCAAGATACTGTTTTTGCCTATAGCAATCTAAAAGCAACTGTGATTTTTTTTTTTAATTAAATAAATGGAAAATAAAAAGTGTTAAACCTGCAAGACAAACAAGGGTAGTTTAAAAGGAATAGCTTTGAAATTATTTTCCAATTAGCAAGACTGTCATTACAAGTCAATTTGCTGTACTGCATGTGTACTGCACGTTTTTAATACACTTTAATGCACACTTTGGTCCAATTCTAGTCAGATGTCGCCCAGTATAAATTTTAGTGCTAGAGAGCTTTAACTTACCATTTGAAGCATTAAGCACACAAAACACTGATATTAAAACAACGCGGCTGTATAAAACAGATACCTACAGCTTTTGGAACTTAATTGTTTAAAAAAAAAAAAAAAGACAGCAGATTCTAGGCTGAATCTCTCTGCTTGCTGCATTTGCAGCAGTTTCAGCATGTCAAGCCTTCCTCAATCTTTTAATTGCATTGGGTGTTATGCATGCCAGGGATGGGTGAGAATAGTTGTCAACCCACCTCACTGCAGAACAAAGAGCATTTTTTCTTCCAGCATTTGTTACTGATGCTTGAGCCACACCCTGTGTCCTTGCAAAACATGCTCTTTCTCACATGCTCCTTTTTCCCACTCACACAGAGAGACCATTTCTTCACAATAATAAAATAATACGTATTCTCTAGAATTACTGCGCTGGGTTTCACCTTTTCTGAAACCCCTACAGGTTTACTTTTACAGGAGGGAGGGAGGCTGTGCATGCTGCTGCATCTCCCACAGCATGGGGAGTCCCTGAGCTGGATCGTCTCAGCACCCTGCAGCCTGGCTTCTCTTGCCCTGCTTGGGATGCTGCTGGCTACTCACTCAGTCATAGGAGAGGGCACAGCCTCCAGAGTATTCGAATGCAGTCAAGGGAATAATAAAATAAGCAGAAAAAGCCCCAAACCAAAGTAATTATAATAAAAAACCAACCTAATGCAAAAACATGAGGGGAAACCCCTTGTGTGGCTCCTCTTCCCACCAGCCCCAGACAGCTGCCTGTGGGGTCAAAATGCTCTGGGCAGCATTAACCCCTAATAGCTTTTTGCCAAACCATGTGCTCCATATCTCACCCCTCAAATCCTCCAATTGCTGGGAGTTTGCAAGGTTGAACTTCTCTTGGTCTGGGCGAGAGCCCAGTGGTTTTTCCTCCACTGCTCTGCACAAGGATCCTTCTGCCTTTCATTTCTCTCCTACACTCCCGTTAGCACTGCAAGTCACACACAGTGTCTGCTCTCTCCAGAAGCAGATACAAGAACAAAACCCCTTGTAGGTTATCTACACAACACCCAGAGGCCTACCATGTTTTTTGCAGATTGTATAAACGGGCACACTCCTGACTTGATCTACTTAGAAAATAAGTAAACAATGTAAAGCAAGATTCAGACAATGCAAGAACCGGTACCCGCAAAGCAACTCCTGTCTGTTTTCCCGCCTATCGGAAAAATCTCCTCCATCACCTCAATTTTCTATTCCAAAAAGTCTGGAGGCAATCAAACACCACAGCTTCTAACACTGCCCCCAACAACCTTTTCATGAGGTGTAGCAACAGCTTGGCTGTGTTTTTGGTGGCTACATACCAGCAGGTAAGCTCTAAGCATCCTTAGCCCCGGCAAGGCAGCCGTTTCCTTCTGCATTTCCTGAGTCATCAAAGTTACACTTTCTGATCTAATTAAAGTAGCAGCAATGGTGCTTTTCCCCAAGTTTCAGGGCAGGCGGAGTTAAGGAATGGCATGACTTAGCCTGGATTACTTTTGCAAGCAAAAGTAAGAAGAGGGTTTACTCATTTTTTTAGTGTTTCCCTGACAGAGCACATGCACCCAATGTGCTTCCCAATTGTAGCCCAATGGGCCAAAATGGTTTAAGAATGAACAACGCTATGGCATCTGTGAGGTTTGGTCTAGGGCTTTCTTGTTTGTTTTAAAAAGAGCTTTTGTTCAACTGTTCCTTGGTATTTGATATGTTATCATCCACCAGCCACGCACCACCAAAGGGAAGCCACAGCGCTCTTGGGCTGTGGCTAGAGTCTGCGTCAAACAGAAAACTGTTTGACGCAGAATCAAAGAAACTGTTGCCACTTTAACCTTTGAGATGCAGAAAAATAAAACCCTTTTAACTTTTGATCACATGATTCTTGAATAACCAGCAAAGCCAGCTTTATTTAAAAAAAAAACACCTGTATATCCCTGGACACATTAGACTGCCAACTGCTGAATGTTCTCGTTACTATTTTGAAATAAGGTGTGGGTGGAGATACCTACTAAAGCTTTCTACTGCTGCTGCCACCACTGCTGCTAATTGGGTAGGTGTTTTCAGAAATCCCTGCTCCTGAGGAGCCTGAACTTGCTTCTGCACCTCTTCTGGGATGCCACTGAAGACATGAGTTTCTTGCACTGTCTGTAATTTGCATCACCACTGCATGGGGATGGATGCCAGCCTGTGACAGCATCCAGATCTGCTGCAGGCACAGCAGCAGCCAGGGAAGAACAAGGTGAGCCATGAAGGGAAGTCATCAGCACTGAGATGGCAACTGAGAAACAAGAGGGCAGCAGATTATGTGACACTGATATAACTGGGCAGGATCTGACAGCCAACACGAAGCCCCCACACTTCTCATGAGACAGTAGATTAGTGACTTTTAGGGCACCTTGGTTGTGAAGGCATCGCAGTATGGGAGGAGGGATTCACACCACAACTTCACAGGCTTGCTCCACTGCAAGTTGCCAAATATTTCAGTTGGCCCTCACGAGAATTTAATTTGCAATGACACACATGGCAAAAAATCAGCAACTTCTCTCCCCCAGCTGTTGGTAGTGACCAGAGGTGCTGGATGTATCACTGGGGCAGTACAGCCACCAGACAGCAGCAGAATTTTCCCAGTGCACTTGTCCATGCAACACACTGCACCCTGCTAGATGCCCTTTTGCACTCCAATGGAAGCGTTTGCTGAATTTGCGTGGAGCCACTGTTGAATTATCTTTTAAACTGACCAACCCTGCTCAAGATTTAGGCAAATGGGCTTTACATAGTCACTTTTATGTCACTCAAAAAATATCTGAAGGAAAATCAAGAGGTCTGCAGAGTACTGACACTGCATGAATAGATAACAAGCCCCAAAATATAAAAGCAGAGCAACACAGCTCTCAATATAAACAGGTATGTGAATACTCAGCACCTTTCTAAGAGATGCTGATGTTGAACCTGTGCAGTTTATCCATCGTGAGGTGACTTTTTCAGCATATTGGTTCTACCTGCTGAAACCAAAACAAGAAAATCAGCAGATTTTAATGGGAGTAGAAGAACTGAACTACAACTACTAGGACTTGTTAGTTTTTAGATTACAAATGTGCCCTTAATCCCATTACCATTCAACCCTTGCAACCTCTAACAGGCTATTTGTTGCCCAGCTGGATACCAGCCTCCTGGCACACAGATAACAAGTAGATGCTCCCAGGTTCCTGTACCTGGTGTACCCTCAAGTCCTGGTGAGTCCCCTGCAGCACCCAGGTGACCCACCAGTTCCCTTTTCTGATACACGCTGCATCTTCCCTCCCAGAAAACTCTACTCACCTCCCACCAGCTTTCCCTGGAAGGAATCTTAATCCTGCTGACCTTTCTGAATACAAAATCTTCTGCTCTTTATTTTCTTAAATAATCCCCATCTCAAATTGTGCTCAGGGACACTTATTTACACCACTTTTCGTTCTTCATGAGCATTTCAACTCTCTGTACAAACGTAAAGTTGTTGCTGCAGGTCTTTGGGGGTCTTTACCTCCCTCCCAATCTCCTTTTCTTCCTTCGAAATCACGTTCCTACTTAAAAAAGCCTGCAAGCTGTTTCTCGACCATACCCAGTCCTCCCGTCACTTTGTCAGGAGCACCGGACTGTCTTTTACAGTCAGAGACAGTGATGATAAATGACAGTCTCCATAATCCAGCAAGTGATGCTGTCCAGGGGCGAAAGTCACAGGCAGATGTAGAGCCTTCCCACTGAGCACACTGTGGAGGGAAGAGGGCACATCACTCACAGCAGTAAATCCCATCCACGCTCTAGTTGCTTGGTTCCGAGCAGTGTCAAAGCCCCCTTTTCCAGCTACAAAGAACACAGAGCTTCCCAGTCTCCTCTTGCCATCAGACTTCACTTTCACTTAAAACAAAACAAGAAAAAAAGCATCTTCCTTTCTCCAAAAGAATGCAGCATGCAACCCTTTATACCCCCATTTCAGCAGCTCTGATATTGACAGGCAGATAGATAATGCATTCAAGCACTCTGTGGATCAAACCCTTTATCCAGGAAAGCTGTTGCTATTTTCTGAAGGAGTCCCTGGTAAGCAGGTTTTGAGGAGGGGAGATTCAAACTACACTTCCCAACTCACTCCTAATCAAAGGGAGTTAGGGAGCAGAAGTGCCATCCAGAAGCACACTGTGCTTCTTCCCAAAGAATCACAAACATCTTTGCAAATACTAGACCTCACAGCATGCTTGGAAGAAGTCAACAGACACCATTTCTACCACCTTACCCAATTCTTTGCTGAAAAAGCAATGCTAGAGGGAAGCTTATCTCTGTGTCCAAGGTCAGGCTTGGCATCTGTGACAGATTGAGCTGTCTTAAGTCCCCACACATCCAGCCTTCAATCCTAGAATAGACGCCAAGCAGTGCCTCTAACTTTTAAAGAAAAAGCATTCAAGGGAAAAAAAAAAATAATTTTACAGCCTAGCTGGAGACCCACTGGAAGGTCTGATGAAGCTGTACTTCTGAAATCAGCTGCAACATCATCCTCCCTTCTGGGAATAAGCTTTGCCCTGCCAATGCTAGCTCCAAACTACTCAGGCTGTGCCCATTCTCAATGGCTCTCAGAACCAGCAATATACCAGACCTGGGGTAGGGGGAAAGCAGGGCATCACTCACACTATAAGTGCACAGGTTTTGTCCAATTTTCTGTCTAGTCCTTTCTTGGCTCACTTGGACCCACACATCAGTCAAGAGCAGAGATTTAAAGATACAGCGACCAGCATCTTCAGCAATACAATACCTACCACAGCATGCAAAAGTGTTTCCACTGGCTTCCAGTAAACCCAAAAGCCCTCAGTGGTGACTTGCAAGCAGAACCAGTACCTGCTCTGGAACAGTGAGGATGACGATCGCTTCTGAGCAGCTGTGTGACATATGTGGCATCGGTCACTAACTGCTAGACAGCGACTTTTCTTTCTTTAGGCTAGGATAACCCTGTTCTGCTAACTTACCTAACTCTGAATTGGAAAGCAGGCAGTAAGAGACACTTCCACAGTGCCTTTTGCAGATCCCCCCCCTCTCAGGAGGACACCATGCCAGGGGAAGGGGATGCACAGCCACTACGTGGCCGCCAGCAGAGAATGACTCTGCTCGACTACAGTCAGTAGCACCATTCCTCCAGCTGCAGCAATGCCAGTGCCTTTTGTCTCTGCCTTGCTAATATTTGTTTTAAGAGGTCTTGATGAGTCAAGCGGCTCAGGATGAAAGCCCATAGCCTGCCGGCAATGTGAGTGAGAACACCGAGCTTGTGCTAACAGAGCTGTTTAAGGATGCCAGGAGTGCAAGGTGCATCTCAGCTTAGCTAATGGGACCACAAGCCAGCAGCGATGACTTGGGGCAGAGCTCGCTGCTGTAAGCGCAGCCAAGAAAACTGAAGGCAGCCATTTTCCTGCAACATGGTCCAAAACTGTCTGTGGTATCGTTACTTCGACAGTTAACAAAAATAATAACTTACAACCTTTTTTCTTCATTGGTATTCTAAATCTAGACTACATCTGTTTTCAGAAGCATTCTAATTTAAGTTCACACTTCAGTAAATCCTTCAAAGTACCCATTTCTTATTTGCCAGCCTCCAAGACAAACACTGGTTTTCAGCAGAACCAAGAGCAGCCAGACCTATCCATTCCCGGGTGGGGTCCACAGGCGGAAGGTGTGACCCATTAGGACACCAAGGAACTTGGGTCCGGCTTTGCACCTTCTTGCACATTTAAGGCTGTGTCTTCCTTCAAGACTTGCATACCTTCATGTAAGGAAGATGGAAAAATTAAATCTATTCCGCAGGGAAAGCAGTTTTTCACAAAGAGGAAAAATACATTTTTTTTCTCATCTCTACCTTCCTTGTTCATGTTTTTCCCTTGTACGCTTTAAGAAAAATAAATTCCGAATTCATAAAAATTAACAGCATATTGCTGAATCATGAAGGACCACATTCACTACAGAGGACAAAAAGCATGAGTCCACAGGAGCAATTGCTGCTTTATATCAGCTAAAGAGACCACCATTTATTTTTTTATCTTTAAATTGATGGTTTTGCTCTTGAAGTATAAAAACATTAAAATAGTATCAGGCCCTTCAGTTGAAATAAAACTACAAAATCCAAGTCTCTTGGTTTGTTAGCAATGCCAAAACTTTTTCCAAAACACCCCTAATTTTAATTGATTTATATGCAAGACAAACAGTTAAAAAGAAAAAAGAACAAACTCCCAGCTATTTTTCCACCCAGTAAGACCCACTGGGCAAACAAACTCATATTCATTATTTACCTTGGGGCAGGACCCCGACTCCTTAACCAGGTTAAGGGCCCTATTGTGTTAATCTTTACATTAGTCCAATGTAACGTACCCTGTAATTAAACAAAGTAATGTCAATACCTCTTTAGTAATGGGGCTGGGACAACATGACACCAACCCCCTCCTCCCTACACACACATTGCAGTATAATCTGCCACCTTCTATAAATGCTGCCATTTGTCTTTTCTTTAGATGCATTGCAGGAGTATTTCCATATAAGCCTTATTATAATAAAAATGACAGTGTGACAAACAGCTCTGCAAATAGGTCTGCTGCTCCAACAAAGCACAGACACAACACACTGATTTGCAGAAATACCCCGTATAATTCAGAAGTGCTACTAGTTGATTTGAAATCCAGTAAATTTAGGTGGTTGCTTTATCTTCTCCATCATGATACCTACTTCCTCAGACAAAGCCGAAGTAGAGCATGTGCTCTACTCCCTGCAACTGTTCCCCCAATCCCTTCCTTCTCCTCCCCTCCAATTTACATTGATTACAGGTTTCAAAGTCTTAGAGATTCATTTTTAAGTTCTATTTAAAATGCTGATTTTTACTTGTTTTCTTTTCATCTAGATCAATACTGCTCAGATGATAAATATGTACCGTTTACCACTTACACTTTTTCATCTTAGAACTGAATATCCTACAGTAAGCTTAAGAAAAATCAGTTCCTGGATAGTACTTTCCCCTCTTTAGCCTATTCCCTATTTTATCTATAACACAATACATAAGCCTGAGTGTGTTCTATTACCAGAGACACCCATTATAACATTTAGACATTAAGTGCAGCAGAAAGGAACCGCATCTCAAAACGTTCACTGCTCATTAAAAAGTTTGTCTAATTTTATGATGACAGTTTTCAGCGTATAGATCATTCTTTGCAAAACGGTGCCCCAGTGTTAAGACATCACCACATCAGTTTTCTCTTCAGTTTTCTTAACCGAGAGATGAGAAGCCACCATTTTCTTTTCGATACATGCAAATTAAATTGTTTGTCTCTACAGAGAGTGTAAACCACAGAGAATTCTGCATTTCAGTGGCGATACTGTCACCTAGCATTAAAAACAAGTATTAATTTGTAAATGAACCTCCTCAATTGTGTTCAAAGGAAGTAATTAAGCATTTAATGTACTAACAAACCAGCACAAATATTAGTTCTGTTTCCAAGGTATCTCACAACCATATAAAATTCCCCTCACACTGATGATCTGCAGCAGAACAGACTCTTGTACAACACCATTTTCAACAGATTCAGGCTTACTCCAGTCTTGTACAAGCTATACAATTTATACTGTTTCAAATTTAGCAACATAGAAAGAGCTGCTTACACATACCTGGGACTATTAGACTTGATTTTACATTCTAGAGCATTAAAAAATAACAGCATCTTGCCAGTATCCTGCTTACAAAATGCTACAAATTCTTTAATAATCATGCACTATGTTCAGCATTTCAAAAAAGCTCAAAATCATTTCTCTAGCAAGAGCATTTAGGAATGCCTTACTTCATTAAAATAAGGTTTTAAACAATGTCTACATTTAACTTACATAATGCACTGGGTTTTCTGTAATTATCTAGTAATTCCAACTATTCGGTAATACAGGAGACTTAAAGCACAGCTTAGGAACAGCAAGATTTGTATTTTCCAGCAACCCAGTGAAACTCTGGTGAAGTTAATTCATTGCACCGACAAGAAAAGAAACCTTAAAAACAGTCAGGCAAAGTAGTTTACCAGCTGTATACAGGGCTTTTCTTCTACTCGAGGCTTTAATAATTTCAACAGGCACTATTACACAAATCATCTTACAAACTCTGAATAACCATGCTGCAGTAAGAACCAAAGCTGCAAGAGCCGTGGCTCTCAAGTAATGCACAAAAATCCCGATGTACAGGCTGTCGACTGAAAGATACATTAATTAACTTTGTTTTTCTGGCTTTAAAAAAGTCAAGTGAGATGCTGATTGCTAGTCAACCACTTTGTTTCAGACATTTGTATTAGACAAAAGGCTTACAGTTAGCACTGCATTGTGCCCCACCCAGCTGGCTGAGAATTGTCATCTTCTCACTCCATTAGCCTGTAGGGTTGTATTACAATTTCCTAATTAAGCATTCCCTCCGATACATGTTTCTACCTTAAAAAACACATTGTTCTTTCCCTCCCTCCCAAATAATCTTTTGGCAGGTCAGACACGAGGAAGAAAAACGCCAAGAACGAAACAATGAAGGAACAGGATAGTACTGACCTTTTCTTGTAATAACATCTTGCATCTCTCTCTCTCCCTTGCTGGTTCCTTAAACTAGGAAACCAGTTCTTTAAAAACTAATTACCATAAGGAAAAAACCCAACCCTTCTTCAAAGCACCCACTCCTCCCCAAAACCAGGCAAGCCTATATTGGTCAATTTTTTATCCTAAAAATATTTTGAGAACAAGGATTTTTACACACACACATGCTGCATCAACCTCACTCTATCTGCATAAGACATATTAAATGCAATGGTTAAAATAAGATGGAGTAAATAGCACCGTTTTCTCTCCTTGCACCGTGCATTATGTATTGACACTACGCAAATGCACGGTATGTGAAAAGAATGTTAAAAACTTTGTACTTATGAAATTCAAGTTATGAGTTTTTCAATGGACACATGAATTAAACGACCTTCGTAAGAATAGTAAATTACAAGTTTATCAGGAAAGAACATCACATTTACTTAACCCCTTTTGACGTGATTTGACGCAGCCATACCTTACCATGAAATACAAAGTACACACTGTGAGAGAATATTGAACACACTGCTGGAGCACAGAAAACATTTTCTGTTTTCAAAACAATTTTAAGTAATATAACATTCTCCCAAGTCTCTCTATGCACTCTCGATTTAACTAAAACCCTCATATATCTTTTAAAATGTAAGCCTGACTAAGACCAGCCAAAAACAATATTATGCTAACACAAGTCAAAATGGAACATCTTTTAGTTTGATGGATTAAAGGGAAAATAATCAGGTAGGACGTGGTTTTCATGGGAAGGAAGGCCCAATTCCTCCCTCCCTCCCTTCTATTTCTAAAATTGATCTTATGTTATTTCTTCCCTCCACAGCATCTTTTTAAAACCTATTTTGCATCTCCAGACAGCCATTACGCGCAGATGCAGTAGCAGGAGTTTTCAGAAATGTGGTCGTCTTTTCAAGGTAAAATAGTGGCATATTAACAGGAAACCTTACTTCTTGCACTAATATTTCCCAGCATGTATTTGACAGGATACTATTAACCCACAATTACTTAACCTGCGGTGAAATGCGGTCAACTCTTCCCTCCTGAACGACCATTTAATAAAACGATGTTTCATGCCGGTAAGACAGTTTTTATTCTTATTACATTAAAAACATTATTTCTACATTAAATAAGTTGTACTCATTACCATACCTTAGTTTTGCTTTGGGGTTTTCATCTGTTCCTTGACTGTTGAGTGGTATTAATGGAATCCTTGAGGTACCTACCTTCCAGCATTTTAATGGCTCAAGAAAGGCCACAGCATTGTCACAAATGAATTGAAATGTATCTTTCTTTAATGGGGGATAGGTGCTGATAATACAGGCACTGGAAACACAGGCAAATTCTTTCCTAGTTACTTTTTTTTTTTTTTTGGTATGAAAAGCGGAGCCTTTCGGATATTACCCATGATGCCTCCCAACCAAAAACATCTGCAATATGCTGTGTTCCCCTTTTGTCGCAATCAACCCGCCTATTTAAAGCGGGGGAAGAAACCATTAATCTACCAAAATACATACACACAAAAATTCGGAGAAACACCTCTTGTACTTACCCGTTGCACTGAGCCTCACGCAGGAAGGTAGTAGTTTCAGTGCCAGCCATGTTGAAGACCTGCAAGACCCAGGTATTTGTGAAGTTGTTATTTGTTGGCTTTGTGACTTTCAACCATAAAATATCCCCTGCTTCCCTAGAGCTACCTACGATTTTGCTATTACTCAAATTTTAAATGCGGCTTGTGAGAGACAGGGTAAGGAGAAACGTTCTAGGTATTTTAACCTCTTGATGTTACAGATGTAATGCAAGAATGTTTAAGAAACACCTGAAATGCACTTTCATGAGTAACTATTTCCTTTCTGCTGAAGCAAAAAGGGGAAAAAAATAATAAAAAAAAAAAATCAAGCCTTTGAGCCATTCAGTTCACACCTTCAGAGGTAACAACCCTGCTTGGTTAGGACAAATGGTAGGACATGCAAGGTGATGTCTGAAATCAAGGTCTCCTCCTTGAACACTCTTTTTCCTCTTCTCCCTCCAAGTAGGTCACCCCTCTCAGCTGATTTTGTGTAATTGGTCTAGTTTGTGAGAAAGCAAAAAGAACCCATGCTGCAGCATATGCTAACAGGAAAGCTAGTGCCCTATTGCAGAGGGAGAGGGCTTGCTAAAAGGGAGCATCACCATCTATTGCCCTTTAAGACTTCTTTCAGGCTGTAGCAACCCGGATTTCTCAAAACGACTTCAGCAAAAGTAGCACAGCAAAGGCGTTTCCTGGTGGTTCCCTGTTAGTGACTGCACCGAGCTACAGCCTGGTCACCAAACCACGACTGCACGAGGGCAGCCAAGCTCTCCTCATCCCAAGCACTCAGCGCTCAAGCTTTACCTTGGCATCCTCCCTCCCGGGTGACAGTGAGATGTGCTGTGTCGGTGTGGGAGCCTGATTGCTCATTCCCCTTGCGCAGTCCCTAGAAAGAGGTGGGTGCTCTGGGGCGCTCCCTTGCCGGGGGAACAAGCGGCGCTGCTGTTCTGGAACCTTCCAGCGCATGCCAACGCACTGCCTGCATCCCAAAATCTGCCTGGCAAAAGCGCACTCCTGGAGAGTGTCTGTTCTTCCCAAGACACCAGCAATCGGAATGGGATTTTTTCATATACTGTATTTCCCAACGAAACCTTAAAGTAATTAACTGTGCTTTTGCTTGCTCCTCCTGAGGTAAATAGTAGCTAGAATGTGATGCTTGCATAAGTTCAGAGGGATTTGAACTAAAAAAACCCCAACTCACCAACAAATCGCAACCAAAACCAAAAACACGCACACCCACAACCGAGGTGGAGCAATACCCTTTTACCCGCAGCTGCTCTCAGGGATGCGGGTCCTGCCACCCCTTGCCGCACAGCCCCGGCTGCGCCGTGCCCGCAGCACCCACCGCATCGCCCCGCACCGCACCGCAGCCGGCCAAGGCAGGGCCACGCGCGGCTCCCCCCGCGCCAGCCCGCGTCCAGCGGTGCGGGAAGGGCAGGTCGCCAAGGCGAGCCCCCCCAAGCGAGCATCCTCATCGGCGCGGCAGCCCGGCCCCCGGGAGCGGGGCTTTGCTAATGCCACTTCCCATTTTAAGGAGTTCTAGAAACTTTCCGGGAAGCGCCCGGGGAGGGCAGGGGCTGTGCCCGCGGACTGCCGTAGTGCAGGCGCCCGGCCCTGGGCGAACATCCACCCACACCGGCACCGCGACCCCGGGGCGGGCAGGACAAGACGCTCCGTTCCGCATCCCGGACGGCCGC
>VXAY01000179.1:522482-533525 GCA_013399855.1 Oxyruncus cristatus
CCGCGGGAACCCTGCCCGGCCCTGCCTCCCCCCGGAGGGTCGGTACAGATCTCTTGATAGCGCCGCCGCAGTGAGAGGCTGGTGGCTGGAGGTACCCGCGGCTCGGGAGAGCTGGAGGGGAATAAAATCCGGTGTGTCCAGGCCGTTCTGAAGTGGGCAGAGAGGTCCTGCGGGTGTGCGGGGNCACCGCGCACTCTGCTGGCCAGGGGACAGACAGTGCCTGCGGTCCACGCCTATGGTGGGATGAGTTTCATTGAACACCCTGACCCCGGGGTTCTCTCTGTTTGAAAAGCAGGATCAGCGTGGCTGCACAGTCTCATTGAAAGGGACTGTCAGCCTGCGGTAAGGGTGAGCTGACAGCTCGCTTTTACAGGGAGATGCTGGTGCACCTCTGCTTCTGAGGATCGGTATTTGGTGCAGCCTCTTGCCGGGGGGACACCCGCCCTGCCAGAGTCCTTGTCTTCTGCCTGCTGGACACGCAGAGTGCTGGAAAAGCAGGAGGCTTGGCTGACATGTGGCCACCCCTGCTCCCCACCTTTGAAATCTGGTGCCTGAGAACACCGAGTTACTTGATTCGGGCCCCTACACCCCCCTTCCGGGCAACGGGGTTGTCGCTCTTTAATGTAGCATCTCACCACCCCCACCCACGCGGAAAATGCACCGCCACGTTCCACCTTGCTGTGTCTGTGCCTGCAGCAACACCAATCCCCTGATTTTGGTCAAACGAGGGCTGGGATGAACTTCTGGGAGCACCTATCCGCATTAGCAGGGCACTGAAGCACATACCAGGGCTCAGCAAGCAGCTGTGGGCTGAGCGATGCACTCACAACCCTCTGCTCCCAGTGAAAATTTTTGGTTTAAAGGAGAAAACAACCCCCATCATACCAAAACTGCACCTCCCCTGCTGCCTCCCCACCTCCCACCCCCCCAAAAAAAAGCACCTCAACCCAAACCCCCAAAACCTAAACCCATCCAAACACTCCATTTGCTCCTGTTTGCCAGATCAGCCAGTAGATGCCCCTGTCCTGCTGGCATTTTGTCCTAGGCTATTTTTTGGGTCCAGCGATGCCATAGGGCAGGAGGGCAGGGGGGCAGGTGGTGAGTGAAGCCCCAACTCAGCATTTGCCTGTCCCATTACCAGTGTCCCTGATGTCCTGCGCCTCTTCCTCTGCCGTGGTACCTCTTGTGTGTCTGCGTGGCACAGCCGCCCACCGTGGGCGGGCCCACCCCGGCCCTTCTGCTGCCATTTCCGAGTCTTTGCAATTGCTGTTAGCTGTAGAGCTTTATGTGCTCCCCATCTTTGCAGGGTTTGGTTGCCATGTGGCTCCTCCCTGCAAATGGCATGTTTTTAAGTGGTTCTCATGAAAGGAAGCGTGCTGGTGCAGAGCTGCCACTCCTGAGTAGGCTTATAGCCCCCTTGGGATGAGGGCCCTTTTGGTGGCGTAAAATATATCTAGACTGATGTGTAATCTTCAGACCAAATCCTTAGATTAAAATGTGTTTATTTCCATGGGTGTTTTGAATTTTCATGGAAATGTTTTCTTAACATTTACATTTTATTCATTTCAGAGCTGCAAGCTTTACTAGTTTGTGTAGTCTCTGACAGGGAGGTACCAGAGGCATGTGCTGGGTTGCACCTTTTTTCCCTGATCGAATAGGTACCCTTCACATTATTGCATTAGCATCTTTTTCTCCTCGAAAACTCTTAAAGCTTTAACCTTGCAGCTTACTGCCATGTAATCGTAAAGCTGTGTTTTTCCTGCTAGAAATTTCTCATAGGAACTCGTCTCCCTGACATGATCCACTTACTGTTTTTCCTTGTCAGGTGCAGGCTTGTTTTTCAATAAAAATAAAAGCAAAGAGCTAATTCTGAAATCCTTAGTCAGACAAAGCTTGCACTGAAATCAAGGGGAGCCTTGTCTCAGTGTAAAGATTGCAGGTTGAGGATCAAAATCATTATAATAAAACATTGTCACAGGAGCAACATCTCCCACTTCAAAAATAAACATCTTTGCTCCAGTTAGCTATTTATGTAGCTACAGGAGACTATTGATTTAGGAAAGCTTTCTGGTGCAGAGATACTCTAAACCCTTAGCACTACCAAGAAGCAGCAAAGCTCAGGAGGAGCAGGTTACAAAGTATAATGTAAACCTCTGCTCTCCTTTGCTTCTGGCAGTCCTCAGGTAAAGCCTCTGGCTCACCTTCACCTGAAACACCCAGAGGCTGCCAGCTCTTCTCCCCATCCCAAGGCCAGATGATCCCAGCCAGGCTGCATCACTGGCAGAATTAAACATTTGCCCGTGGTGGGGACACAGTGCTTCGTAGCCTGGCAAAGGCCCTGAAGAGCAAGGGCTGCGTCCCTGCTTGAGTATGATACACCTTTAGCTTCTCCCCCCTTGCCTCAGAGATTCTTACAAGAGGGGCTACAGAAGAAGTTGGCAATTGTTCCAAAAGAAGAACAGATCTACTAATACAACACTAGCACAGATTAAGAGGCGGGGCACGCAGAGAGAGAAAGAAAGCAGCCTGAGTCAAACAGAGGAAAATTTGTCATTATATTTGTATAAATTTCCAGAATTTCTATAGTAATGGAATCATCCCATTGTACATATGGTAGAAGAATACTTGCAGAGTTATTTTTGAACAAAAGCTACCAAGTGGTTACATTACATAAACCAGAAACTTGAAAGTCAGAAAATTGAACAGTGCTATAAAGTGTTTCTAAAGAGTCAGACTTTAATCCCAATGAATAGCAAAGCTGTAAATAACAGGAAGAGTTGGTTACTTTTGAGTATTGCAACTTACAGCATGTAAAGTTGCCATTGAGGTACATTTCTAGGAATTAGGCCGGTGACTTCAGTGGGAAAAGAGTTGGGCTGAAAATGTGTTAAAATTATTTTAATGGAACATGATGGAGTCTTTCTTGCTGCTGCTGCCATAGGGATCTCCTTACAAAGTGTGTAAAGAATTAAGTGTTTTGATGAGTAGTGTCCACCGGGAACCAGCACATTTGGCCCCTCACCAGAAGACATTGCTACTCTGACAAGAAATAGATAAACTTGAATCCATGAGCAAATTTTTACCTCAAGGGAAGGCGAGTATGGTATTTCCGCACTAATGCAAACAGATGTTAACATAAAAGAAGCTGAAACAACAGATCACTCAGAGAAAATCTAAGTTGCTCAGCCTTTAATCTATTTAACATAAATAACTTCCATAACTATGTTGAATAGGGCAGTTGATCAGAAGTCCCAGTATGGAGGCTTGGAAGTCATGGTATGAAATCTGTTCATTTTACATCCCACATCCCGAAAAATGGCAATATCCGTGTCTGATGTTCTGAGAAATGCCAATACCACATAACTCAGTTTAGTGGCCTATTTACAAAGAGAGTAGCTCTCTGCTGAAGTGTAAAATAGTGCTTTGGCATAGTTGGAGGATACAAAAGTAAGTTGCATACATTGGATCTGCTTTTAACATCCTTTAGGAGCAGGCAGGCAAATGTGGTAATTTAGCCATCAGGCAAAGCTCACAACATGTTCAGAGCTGCCTTCTGATTAACCAGAGACTTCAAGCTCCTCTCTTAAAAAGCAGCAGGTGAGCTTTGCTTTATTTGCTGTACATGAGAAGAGGGTAAGTGCTGTATTACTCCAGTTAGAAGCTGGTAAACCCCATTTACCCATTATAGTACTGGAGACTCTTGTCTCTGAGCAACAGAGCTTGACTTGAAAAGCCTTAAAAAGAGGAAGGGTAAGTCTGTGGTTGTGTTGGGGACAAGACTCTGTAGCTTCAATTTTAATTCTTGTCCTGAGCTGTGGGTACCATTGTCTTGCTCTCCTGTCCACCACCAGTCCTTTTCCCCTTCAACAGAGAGGTAATAGTGCCTTGGTCTGCCATGTCTGTTTAGGTCATAGACACTTGTGACCACAAACTGATCACGTACAAAATGGGGCCCTGAGCTTAGCTGAGAGGTCAAGGCCTAGCACAAATGATTTGCCCATCTAGTATCCACTTGAGGCCTCATGCTTGAAGTAAGAGCAGTGCTAAAAGCAGCAGACGGCAGCTCAGACTTTCATGGGCTTGTAGTTGCCCATGGAGCCTGGGGAGGAGACAGCCCTCTGCTTCCCTCCTTCTACTTCCTCCTTCTACTTCCCTCCAGGAAGGACCTTCTTTGGACCCTCATGCAGCAGATGTGGGTCCAGCAACCCTCCATGGGGCAGGACTTGGGAAACCCTGGGAGAGAGGTTTCCACATATGGCTCCACAGCTGCAGGGTGGCCCAAGGGACATCCTCTGTCATGTCCTTAACCCTCCACTGGGGAATGATGGAGCTGGGGCCATTGCCCATAGCAAAGGGCATACAAAAAATTAGTTTATTATTCCTGTAGGGTGTTTGAGATGAATTGACTGAATCCAAGGAGTTGATACTCATCATTACATTACATCTGCCCATTCATTTAGCAGTAGAAGATGACCAGGGAGGGACCAGGACTCGCACCATCAGCTTGTAACCTTTCAACCATGAAAACTTTGGTTTAAGGCATAGACTGCTTCCTGGGCTTTCCCATACTGTTCAATGTTCGTAAGAAAGAGTCCTTTGTATGCTACCCCCCCCCCCCCCGAGACTACAGGTGACACAAACCAGAGTTCAAGAGCTCATGATATCATAAAATGGAAGAAAAGCTGCAATGTTTGCATTTAAATTGAGGTCCTTGAGCAAACGTTTTGGAATTGTTCACAAACAAGGGGTTCCAGTAAAAATGTGACTAATGCCATTAGTCATCAGAACTGGACCTTCTGCATCACCATAGACATCAGTGGCAAAGTTCCCATTACCTTCAGCAGGAGTAGGTTATGTTTCTAGTAGATTTACTGACCTTACCTAACGTGTCGAAACTGTCAAGCCCCATCAGAAGACCACAGTATGTGAAATATTATGCTTAATAACAGAAGAAAAGACTATTTTGGAACATGAGGAAGCTGATGTGAAAGGGGC
This sequence comes from Oxyruncus cristatus, assembly GCA_013399855.1. Lineage (NCBI taxonomy): Eukaryota > Metazoa > Chordata > Aves > Passeriformes > Cotingidae > Oxyruncus > Oxyruncus cristatus. The sequence continues at coordinate 527,478 of VXAY01000179.1, forward strand.
AATAAAAGAGCACGTTAAATGATGATGCCTCTATTGAAAAGAAATTCACAGGCATCTGGGGCCATTACCTTTCATATCCCAGCAATCTGGAAATTAACCTTTAACCCTTCTCTGTTGACCTCCTCTCCTTTCTCTTTTTCTGTCGTTCATTCTTTTTTCCTAATGACTGGAGAAGATAGATATTGTCTATGATTTATGCTTCTGAAGGCTACAGCCTGCCTCCTTCTTATACCTTCCCAAGTGCTGTGATGTCTGTGTTCACTCAACTCCAGAAACAGTCAAAGCTTCACTCAGATTTACTTCCACATCATCCTTACCAACACCTGAATTGTTTATGCTTCATTTATTCCAAATCCTGTGATGCTTAATTACCTCTGACCTAGGCATAAATCTTACTCCCATCTTCGCTGTCACCTAGCAAAACAGCAGAGGTGTTGGATGCCCTCTGCTTCAGGGAGAGGTTGAACACTTTGGACTTGCATAGGGTGATGCTGCGCAGGGTGTACATGGAAATACACCACAACCACAATATGAAGTTGAAATCAGGAGTAAGAGTCACCTCTGACACTTGATCCTGAGGGAGAGGAACATAGGAATGACTATTTCATGTCCCAATCACAGGGAGATCTGGCAGATAGAGTGTCAGATCAGTAGATTTCAGAAAGAGTGTGACAAATGCACTTCTAAGCATGGAAAAGGTTATTATAAAACCAACAAACAATGGTTGCAGTTCTTCAGGGCTATGATGAGTGCGTACAAAATCTCTGAAATGCTGTGAGTTAGCAATATTAGCTTTATCAGGAAAAGAACTAGGAGAGCAAGACATGGCCTCTTGTAATGAAAAATGGAAATTTCTGCCTGAGTAAGGTCTGAGCAGCCTTTGCCTGCAGAGCAACTGAAAGTCCTGAGTCATCACACTGAATTGTAAGCTGCCGGCTGCAAATCCAGGCACTGAATTCCCACCTATGTTCTCTGCATGTATTGCAAATGGAGTTTTGCTGACATAGCTGTATTTCACTACATGCCAAAATGTGAGTTTCTCCCATGGTTTCCTTTTCCTTGGAGGCTTCCCTCCCTGCCTTGGATCTTGCCTGTAATGTGCCCCAAGAGCTAAGACTGGCATAACTAGTCCTCACACCCTCACGCTCAGAGACACGTAGTGATGTGGTTCTTACCTACATGCCTGGTTTTTGGATTTTTTTTCCTGCAGAATCCAAAGGTGGGTGGGGAAATCTAGTTGAACTCTAGGTTTCGTTATTTTTTAAGATGTGGCTGAGACACGTACCTGGCAGTTCAACAGCGTTGCTGGGTCCTTTCCTTTAAGCATTGCTAAAGTCACACTGGTGCCATTCAGCGTCTCTGGAGCCACGCTGAAGCTGTGTGCTGATTTAGCCTTAAGTGATGGGTTTTCCTCCAAAACCACCTAAGTGCTTTCCCAGAGAAATGGAGGCACCACCTGCAGTTCCTAATGGCTAGTCCAGCTTTGCAGGGAAGATATGTTGAGAAGAGGTGATTTTTTCCAGGTTATTGGATAGGGGTGTGCTTAGCATGTTGGAGCATGGGAGTCTGCTTCCCCACCAGAGCTGCACCATCACTGCTTGTCCCCTCCTCTTGTGCAGACCCTGCCAGCTCACAGGCACCATTCAATTTATTTCCTCTGGACTCTGTCAGAGAATTTGCTGCTATTTGCAAAGAGCTGTTCTGAAGCATTTGGGGAGGTGTAGTTTTACCTGGTATATTTGCCAGACACTCAAGGCGACTGTTTCCTCCCCTGTCTGTGGCAGTCCCAGCGTGCCAGGAGTGGGGGGCTTTGCCTTTTGGTGGGTGTTCCCATCCCTACATGTACTGCAGCAGTGGCACGTATGCGTGGGATGCTAGAGTGCCCTTTGCCCAGCGTCCTACTCTGTCTGTGACCAGCAGTGCTTGAGGGACGACCTGTCAAGGAACTGGTAATAGAAATAAATGAAGGCAAACCCCCCTCCTGTTGTCCACCGAGGTTATTTTTGGTGCAACTATTTTAAGGGTTGTTCTTCTGGCATTCCACATCCTGACATTTCAGCACATTTGCCTCACCTACTCTCTGCATTACTGGATTTTCAGCTACAGATCATCCCTATCAAGCTACTGCAGTATTTTATTTATAAAACAATAACTCCAGGAATAAAAGGGGCGTATCCACTCTCCCCCTGCACCCAGAACTTAAGAGCCTCAGCATCATTTTAATATTCAATGTACGATGCCTTAGTCAAGCAAAACACACTTTGTGCAGAAGTTGTTTAATAAAATAAAAACATGCTCCAAAGTGACCCACATGGCAGGGGTAATTTAGTATGCTGCTCTTCGTGCTTTCTGTCTTACTTCTGCTGTTTACAGATTTTTTTTTCTCATCTGTTTGCACAAGGAATAGATGCTGACATTGTCCTTTTCATGAATAAATCTCTTTCTAGCATGTTGGCCAGCACAATAAAAAAATTATCAAACAAATTAGAGCCTGAACCTATAACCTTTTATGATGAAAGGAAAACCCGTTCATGGGCCAGCTCCCTGGCTTGCAAGGGACTTTTTCTGTAGGAAGAGCTGCTCACATGAGCTACATGTACAGGGTCTCAGAATTTTTGTGCTGCAGAGCTTGACTGTCAGCCAAAGCTGGAGGCGGCTCAGCAAAGGGAATAAAGGTGGTTGTCAGAGATGAGTCTCAATTGCCTTTTCCTCTGCCACCTGGTTCATTGGAAGGGCCAAAGCTTGATGTAGGTTTATGATCTTGGTAGTATGGTTTGCCTCCAAATCAAGAATTATGTCTGTGGTGCCTCTTCCAGCAGAAGAATTAGGACATGGTGCTTCCGAAATTACATGGATTCTGAAAGTAGATTGATGGGAAGAAGCCCTCACAAAGGCTGTTAAATATGAAAGCAGCACCTCAGCCTCAGGTACCCTCTGAGCTGTCTGGAGGTTGAGTGTCTAAAGGAGAAGCGCTACCCTACATTGCTCTTCTGCCATTAGCCGTGTGGACCTTCCTCTGACATGTTATGTCTGTCCTCATGTTCAACGCTAACATCAGCGGTTCCCAGTTCCAAGTTGGAGTATTTTCATTTGGCTACATCCCAGTAAGCAAATGGCGACAAATTATCAGGACTTGGCATATATTGACCCAACTGCCACACGTTAAGCTTCCCTCTTCCCTCCTGCCATCAGGAAGAGGACTAGTACTCGTCCTTGTGCTGGTGTTGAGGGATCCGCACAATGCGGGTGCCTGTGACCTGCTTCATTACCAGCTCAGCTAAAAACAAATGCCCTGGTTAGACCAGTTAGTCTGGGTTAGAAATGTCACCCAACTTCAGGTGTTTTTATGTATAGATCAGGAGGCTGTACAGGACAACATCTGAGAGGCAGCAGAGATCTGCAGGGGTTGTTCCCAGCACATGCCAGCTGCCGGGCAGCACAAGGGTCTCCAGCTGAGCTTGCAGGATATGCAAAGCATATTTCCCTGTGCAAGAGAGGTGTCTTCTCTGGGGTTTTAGCCCAAAGAGGATCCATGGGGCGTGTGCTGCCTTGTATCCCCTGCTCAGGTACACCTTTTTTCCAGGGTCCTCCTCAGCATGGTGAGGAACAGCTTTCTCAGCCTTTTGGAAGGGGAAAATTGTTTTCCCAGAGGCGGTTCCAAGTTCCCAGAGTTGTGGACACTGGCTGCCCAAAGGTGAAAATAACAGGACTGAAAGTGTGTGTACAAAGAACTATTTTTTGTCAATGGATGAATTGTAGTAGGTGCAATAATAAAAAATTAAAAATTAATGTGACTAACCCAGGCTCTCAGTGGCCCTGGCTCCCACTCTGCTGAAAATGGTAACAGCCCAGGTCTTTCATGCGCTGAAGCCTACAAGGTAAGCAAAACTCTAGTTGGTATCTTTCTTCGCTCCAGCAAGAATAGTCAATAAGGCCTTTGTGTTGTGCCTGGCAAGGAAACGACAAAAACAACTGCATCTTCAGCCAAGAAAAGCCTTGCAAGGGTAAAGATGATAGGATTTCAACTGAACTGCAGAAATGCACTTTGGTATGAATAACTTTATAGGCTTAATATGCCAATGTATGCAGCAAACCTGGTGCTGCCAGCTAGTGTTGGTTGAGTGTATCCATCCAACAGAAACCTGCAGCCCGTGAACACCAGTTTTGACATGTGGGTGGTTAGGAGAGTTTTAAAGAGTAATCAAGCAAATGCCAGCAAAAGTCCTACAAAATAATGCTAGTTTTACAGAACCAGATACTCAAGGTGGATTATTTGATATGAAAAAAAAAGGGAAATAAAATCCACAAGGCAGTATTTCAGTCAGTGACAGCTGACTGGATGTATGTCAGACGGGGAGGCTAGCCAAAGAGACATTTCTGCAAATACAATGCAAATAAAAAGATGAGTCTCCTGCCTTGTGCAGTGCTGCCAAAGGTCTTCAAGCACTGAAGTAAGTCCATGAGCAGAGTTAGCACAGCCCTCCTGTATAAGACGTAAACAGGCCACCAGGTCTCGCCTGCCGTCCAGAAAAATCTGTCGTCTTCCTCTGAGGGGGCAACCAGAGCCCCTAAGAGCATGAAGGAGGTTAGTCTTGGTGGTTGTGTCCAAAGTCAGAAGGCTACTCGCATTTCTTCTTGCTTCCTCTGCCCCTCAGTGTAACACACTTAATCTCTGTATGAAGCACAGGGTGTTCATGTTTGCCTGAAGCACATATTTCAGAAAGACTTCAATAATTCATTGAAATAATTAAGGGTGAGGAAATCCATAACTTTCTGTGGCAGTTTGCTCCCAGTGCCCATCAACCCTAGTGCTAAAAATGTGCTATATTCCCTATTAAACAGGTCTGATCTTGCCATCCAGCCTTTGATACTTGCCATCCCTTTCCTCCTTGAGGTTAAAAGAGCTCCTATATACCCAGTATTTTTCCTCCCTTGGAGTGCTTATCTGCTGTCTATCAAATCATTCCTCAGTCAACTTTCTGATGAGCTAAACAGATTGGAACTCCCAGCCTTTCACCAGAGAATAGCTCTCTAGTTGTTGAGCTGATTTGGGGCTCTCCTCTTTATATGTTTGCTGACTCTTTCCAAATACTTCTGATCACATGGGTGTCAGAAGCACACTCATTATTCCCAGTTTGGTTTCACCAGTGCTGCATACAGATGTGCTTAGTTACTTTTTTTTTTTTTAATTTAATAAAGTTGCCCTTTTGTTCTTGGCCATTGGGGTCCCTGGATTTCTCTGAAGGACCCATTCCAGGCTGCAGTCACCTTTTCTAGAAGGAACCAGCATTTGTTGCTTCTAGGTTTGTTGCATGTTACTGAAAAGGACCCTCCAGTACAAGCCATCTGAACTGTCACGTGCGTACCCCACCTGTTATTTTTCCCCCTGACCATTTTGGTGTCCTTGGTGAAGTGTGGTGTACACCAAGGGCAGCTGGGGGAACATGGCTGGGGTGGTACCTCAGTGCAGGATTTCGGTAAGGGAGAGTCGCAAGGTTACATGTGCCTCTGTCTGATCCCACAATCCAGGGATCCCAAGTATCCTGAGAGGCTTCTATTGAGTGTAGGGGTGGTCAGTGCCTCTGCAGCCAAAATCTTTCAAATAGACAGAGGCATTTCTTTAACAAAATGATGTGATTGCAGGTTCCTTCTGGCTTGCTGTCTGGTTTTGAGATGCCTACCTCAGTACTCTGCCCTGATCAGCTAGGAGGCTGACCTGCACGGTTTTGGTAAAAGAGCACTTAATAAGAATAACCCTTCTGCTCAAGTTTGGGCCTTCTGAAACCAAGATACATGCATGTAAGCCTCAATGACAGCCCTCGCTCATCTGTCCCATACTTGCTCAGGGAATGTATCAGCCCTGTCACCCATCTGATCTCACTGCACCTCACCTTGCGCTTCTTGTCCACACAGCCACCACATCTTTTCCAGGGTACAGATGCTTCCTCCAATTCTGGAGCTGGCTCTCCCGGTCTTTGCTGCAAGACCCGTTGAGTGAGTTGTCCTGGTACTTACTTAATATTAGTATTTTTTTTTTTTTTTAGTATC
>VXAY01000179.1:533602-649742 GCA_013399855.1 Oxyruncus cristatus
TTTTTTTTTTTAATTCCCTTTCTCCTGCATGAAACTAACCAGCATACAAGAAAAGAATGAATAGCCAGAGCAGAACTGAGCACAGAGGGCATCACACCATGGCCACATCACCCATTTCTTGAACAAACACGGTTTTCCAGAAGCCTAGAGGGGCTTTGTGGGACTTGTGAATTCAGAGATGGTTAGGTCTTTGGATCTCAGGGAAATAATTGGGGAGTGTTGTTTGGGATCAGAGCTGGGAAGTGCAGCTCTGTTTAGGAAAAGAGGAATAGTTTGCTTTGTGGATAGCTGACAGAAATTGATCCTTGTCGAAGTGCTCTCCACCAGTGGTTCCCTCAGGTGCAGGGCCGGGTGTCTGGAATCCCGTGAGTAAGATAGCAAGCAGCATGCACGCCAGGAGTACACGGAGCCAAGAGGGTTTATTCAAAGTGACCGGGGTTTTTAAAGACCCCAGGCTGGGGGATGTGATTGGGTAAAGCGCAGGGAAAAGGGGGCGGCTTAAAGCGCTCGGCTAGCCAATGGGGAAAGGGATGAACCGCATCCAATAAGAACCCAGGGATCGGGGAGGGACAGGTGAAACAACCAATGGGGTTAGGGCAGAGGTGGGGCTATTCCAGTGGGCAGGACGGCATGGCTCTGTCCTGGGAGTGCCACGAAGTTTTTTACAATGTTGTGGAACACAACACAGCATATCAGAGACCGTACAATGAAATCGCAAAAGTCCCGAGTTTAAACTGTACAATGTTTCTGGTTCCGCAGGGCTTCTGCTGGGGTGAGTTTGTCTCTAAAGTGTTCCTCCCACTCCTGATAAGATGGCTTTTCTCCCACAAGAGATAATGAGGGAATAAGTTTCAAGAAGTTTTGTGCTGGAAGTTTTCTGAATTCCAGTAATTTACACCAAGACATTTCTTCCAACATCCAGGAGATAACTTGCATGAATATCTTTGTGATTACACAATCAATGAAGGCTGTACGTGAAGCAAAATCTTTGCCAGTGTCGTTAGGGATAATGACATTAGGGAGAAATCCCAAGCAGGGCTAATTACTCAGTGTTTAGTAGACCTGGTTATACAAGCTGCCAAGAAAGTAGTGAATGTGAATACCTTGAAGGAAGGACTTTTCTAAATGATGATTTTGTTGTTGTATCACCATCATGCATTTGTTTTCTTGCAAAGGAGGTGTGTGCTGTTTATTTTCCCCAACTGGTGCATAAAAGGAATAAATGAAGCTCAGTGAGCTGAAGTGAGGAAAGATAGGCAAATCAATAAATCACAAAGTCATTAAGAGCAGGGAGCAGATTTTTTATTGCATTGTGAAATGCACAGGAAGCCACTGAACACTCCTGCACACAGGGATGAGTCTAGTTACATGCGTATTAAGAAATGAGCCATTGCATGCTGAAGATTAATATTAAGTGAGTGAGCATCATGAAAGACTTTACAGAAGTCAAAATTAGAGGCTGTGAAGGGATAATTTCTGTGACCACAGACTTTGCAATGGAGCAGGCTGGTTTCTGTATGCAGTGCATTCCTTTGTTGGGCCGTGGTGTCCTGGAGCTGTGGAGGAGCAGGACAGCACTGTAGGGCAGCCTTGGTCGTTTCACTTGCTTCAGCTGAGTGAGGTGAGGTAATGGTGAAGAGGGTGAGTCTTCATCCCTTAACTCCAGAAAAGGAGAGTTCTTCACTCTCCAGAGTCCATACCAGATGGATTAAAGTAGGGTAGGGAAACAAGAAACAGAGTCTTCTCCTTTCTTCCCCAAACCCTTCTCCAAGGACTATGGGTACAGCAGAGGGAAGGAGGAAGGTCAGCGGGAAGGTCGTGGTGGTGCCCATCCTCAGACTCTTTAGCAGATAGGTGGGTTATCATGTCTGGTGGAGGTGTCCACCAGGTGCAGCAACAACGCAGCCCCTAGAGCATCTGGGTGCTTGAGAGAAACCAGTGTGTGCAGTTCACACAGGGTCCAGTGTGATGTGCAGCTTGTTAAAAGGAAATTAGAAGCAATAGCCAAGAGGGTAAAATGCTTGCGGGTGGTGAGAAGATTATCTCAAAAGGCATTGTACTACCAGGTCACAGTAAAGGTACTTCCAGTTATCAGAAAATGTTTTAAAAAGGAACTAAAACAGGGAGAAGGTAAGCAGCTGGATAAAGAAGGCAGTCAAAGATGGCCTTAAGAAGTGTAGGTAGTGTCCAAACCAGAGAAAACAGAAGAGCATAAGCTCTGCAAACAGATATAAACCTATAGTAAAAGCAGCCAAAATGAATTTTTGTGAAATAATTTACTAAAAGGCATAAAGCCCAATAATAAAACTATTTTCAACTACATCAGTCAGAGGCCACTTGCCAGCAAACACATAGGGCCAAGAGATGACCATGGGGGAATGGGAGCACTTAGAGATGACAGGGCTGTAAGAGTGGAGGCAGACAAGGCCCCTTGTGCTGGTGTTTGCTGGAGAGGAGCCTCAGAAAATCTCCCACACCACAGCTTTTTTTTTTGACAGGGAATGAGCAAGAAACAGCCTCAGATTGAACTGTCAGAAGAGGACGTTTTAGAGCAAGTTGATGAAACGAATAGCAACAAATCACCTGGTCCAGCCAGGGTTCAGCCTGGGCTCCTGAGGAGACTCAATTACAAGACTGCCAAACTACCGGCTGCGATGTGTAAAGCCCTGCCTTCCATCAGTCATGTGCCAGGAAATGGGGGTGGTAAATAGGATACTCTCTTAAAAATAAAGAGCTTTGGGAAACCACAATCTTGTCTGTCTGCCTTCCATTCCGAGTAAATTGTCAGGCAGTGTGATGAAAAAAAGACCAGACAGACAGGTTGAATTGATACCAGAGGTCTGTTAGAGACCTTCAGAAGAGCTGGTACATCTGTGGATGAGGATGACCCTTTGGACACAGCGTGTTTGGCTTCCCCAAAGGATGATGACAGGTCTTTCACCAAACTGTCTGCTTAGTGTTCAGGAAAGCACACAGATGTGTCTCTGTAGCAGTAGTTTTGATGACATGCTCTGAGTTTTTCTCTCACCCCCGTGTTTGAGCTGGATGGAGCTCTGCAGGGGCTGGGGAAGAGGAAGGTCTTCTGCTCTGTGGCTCCCACATGCCCCACTTGGGCAAACCTCACCATCTCCTGGGACTCCTACTGGGGATGTGGAGGCCATAAATATCATCATCTTCGTCACTGATAGAGTGCCTTAGCTTTAACACAAACCCCATAGTGCTATGTGATGTAAAGAGGCAATAATAAAGAAAAAAGTGAGTTCTTGCCCATAAATGTTGTAGTTTCAGGTAACAAACAATAGAAGCTTAGAAACAGTATCTGAGGCTGGATTTGATTCTTCTGTGAGGGGTGGTTTTATGTCTCGGCTGTTACAGAGCACAGCACCAGGGCTAATGTTTGGTCAACAAACCCCTTCAAGCCCACATCCTTCTCTGCAGCACTGTTACCTGACCATTCTTTTGCTTGTACAGTGCATTATTCCTATCTCATTCTTGCATTTATTGGGTTGAGTCTCCTGCTGGAGAAAAGATCCCAGGGTTACCGAGTTAGTCTTGAACTCTAATCTCAACCTGCAGCCAACTTGTAAACTCATTTAGTTTGGGCTTATCTGGAAGTAAAATAAATATCTAAGTTAATAATGAAAATATGAGGATTTCCCATTTTTGACCTAACAACCTGGTTGCTTTGCCCTGAATGGACTACACTGGCAAGGAAACTTGGACTGGTTCTTCTTTTTCAGGATTTGTTTGCTCCTGTTTGCTAATTAGATTGAGAACCCATCGCTCAAGGTTGTAGACTCAGCTGATAACTTGTTTGCAGGGTTTAAAAGATTAAATCAAACAAAGAAGCTGCTGGATGTGCATTTAAAACTAAATTTCTGGTTTTACCTTTGAATATATATAATGTATATAATGTGATGATTAAAATGGAGGATGAGAAAATATGTTGCTTTGAAAGACTTAATCAGTTATTTCCATAGGAGCATGTCAGGGAATCAGGGACACTTGATTTCCCTTCATTGTTCTGCATAACTGAATATATTTGGGTCATTATAGATGAATAATCAGAATAACATTCTTAAAAACAAAAAAAGAAATAGCGATAGCAGCATCCCATTAAGCGTGGCTTGTTTCTAATCTTCTGGAAAATCAGATTTAACAATTTTCAGAGTCCTTTTTTCCTATTGATGAACTGGGGATTTACATGACTAATGTCTATTAACCCATGTAAATACCCCTTGCCTCAATGGGAACTGACAATGGGAAAATAAATCCTGCCTGCAGCCCATTCTGTCATATGAATCGAGCCTATGTGTGGTACGGTTTCTTGGTGGGCTGTCGGCTGGGATGGAAAACACAGCCAATGTTCATATAATAGGTTTTCATCTCTGAAGGCAAATGTCAACATCAATTTACCTCTGGGATAAGTGAGACCTCCTGAGGGATCTCAGCCCTCTGTGGAGGGGTCACAGCATGAATCCAATGCCCACATTTTAGCAGACGTGAGATCAGGCTGGCAGCCACACAGGGAAAGGCCAAGGAGTGCTGTGGGAGTGGGACATGGTCCAAATCAGGATATTTTCTGAATGTGGAAAAAGGAGGCTCAGTGATCAGAAATCAAGTTTTCTGGCCTGAGCACGGGGGGACAGTTGTAAATAAGTTCCAGTAGCTGTTTTCTCTGTTAATAAAACAGAACATGTAAACACATCCTAGATGGCCATCCGTCAAAAAGACATTTTGCATCACATATGTTTTATGAATATTAGATAATGGAGGAATGTAACAAATAGCCATTTTTTGTCTCTCTCTTGAATACCAAATAACGGTTATTAGTATCTGTCAAATAAATAATGTGAATAATTTAACAAGACATCATTATTGTGCAAGAAATGATATCCTATTCTTTTAAGTCCTGGAGTCAGTTATTGTGCAAAGATAATAAATACATGGAGTAGCTACAGCAATTATGTCCTGGAAATCTACCTAAAGTGTTGTGCTGCTTCAAGAAAAGCAAACCATTTGGGCTCTCTGCACACCACACAAATTGTGTGCCAAATCTGCTGCTCGTGTCAACTGGCGTGGCTCCAGCTGTTCCAGCTGTGTTCTGTATACAATGCCCTTCTGTACATTGTGATCATGTATGCACACACCCTCACACCCTCCAAGCTCCATCTCCTTAATAAAAGTATTTGTGACCTTCTCATGCCAATTTGCCCTCTCTGCTTAACTTTTGAACCTTTACTGGCAAAATCTGCCAGAGACTTTGCAGGCATGTCCCACAAGTCTGCATGAAAATAGGGGGCCAGGAAGGGAAGACAGGTCATGTCAATGACGCCAGCATCTGTCTGTGCTGTGTGTCTACAGGAAATCCAACTTAATGCTATTGATCAGACAACCATGGCTACAAAGAAAGGTATAGGATGAAATATTAGATTAAAAGGATTTCAGTGATAGATTTCACTTGGAGGTGATGCTCCTAGATGGCATTGGCCTCATGCTCCGAAACAGGGCCACACTCACCTGCTCACATGCTTAGGATTGCATATCAAATAGCTTACCACTAATTCATTGATCTTTCTAGATTCCTGCTTGTTGCTCAACTATTTAATCAATCAAAATTACTTGGAAAATATTATTATTTAAAATAACTATTTGGTATTATAGAAGTTATTCTAATTACAGAAGGCATTGGGGTCATTACCTTTTACTGAAAAGACGTGGTATTTTCTGTGATAAAACGTTCCTTTCTATACATAGAAAAGTTTTAAGCATTTGCATTAAAGTTTTCTATGCTGTAGGTTTACTGCTTACTTTTTTTTTCCCCCTCAGAATGAAGCTGGGGAAAAATACATCTCTCTCAGCTGAAATTTGAAAGTTTCAAGATGAGGGCTGACAATTTTTTTGCAGGCAAGACCTTGTGTCAAGGACATGCTTTTTACCATTCCTCTTCCAGACTTTTTTAAAGGACAGGAATATTTTAAAAAACCTTCCATTGTGAGTTGCATCTGCTTATTAACTGCTTGTCCCACTGAACAGCTAAAAATCTCTCCAGGGACCAACTTCATACATCATGCTGCAATGCCACCTCCCATCTCCTGGACCGTGGTGACTGAGCACCTCAGTGTTCCAAGCCCAGGGACATTGGCGGTGACAGGCTTCTTCTGACACTTATATGGAGTGCCTGTATAAATGGGGCAAAAAGAGGGAAGTGTCTTTCTGCAGTGCTCTCAGTAGCTTTGCTCCTGTGGCTGGCCCCTAAGGAAGAGACACAGGCATTCAGAGCTTGCAATGTATTCCCAAAGCGTGACTTCTGCGGTTCTCCAACCATGGCCGTCATCTGTAAACCTCACCTGTCTCACCCTTTTCTACTTTGGGTCCACAGAATCTTGTCACTGTTACCAGTTACTTGGCTGGTTGCAGTGCTGCAGGAAGTTGTGAATGTAGAAGTTCCCACCAATGCAAATGGAGCACAAGGATGTTATCTGATGGGATGCTAAATGATGGGGTTAATTTTTTAATATCTTTCTTAGAAAAATAATGAAAAAGACTGCGTAAAAAAGCCAGTGTCTTAAAGCTAATAAAGGAAATGCCTCAAACATTGAAAACTGCCAGAACAAAGACAGTCCAGACAGCTCATTTGACTGTGGTACATCTACAGTATCTTATGACCAAACTATGTTCTCTAAAGGACAACTGGGTTGTGGCATACAATGTATAGGCATTGTGCACACCATGGGTTTGCTTCTGGACTTGATCAGAGCTGTGAAGCAAGATAAGCAGTTCTCTGCATCTCATTTCAAACGTAGGCTGAACATGGGTTGCACCTGGGACATGGCGCTGTGGGCAGGGAAAAGCCTGTGCTAAGGCGCAGCCAAATCCCTGCCTAGGATCTCGCCCTAGCCTTTTTTGCTGCCACAGAATCCCTTAGTGATTGGGGAAAGGCACAAGAACCAAGCTTTTCAGAGATGGCAGTTTGCATGTTGTGTACCCCGCTTGAAGTCTTCAGACTGGGCTTGCAGGAGTACTTGGCACGCACAGTCACATCTCAAATCAATAGAAGCTTTTTTCTGAGCCTATAAAGTGCTGTAGAAAATATGATGTACTATGAAATCATAAGCCTTAGGCATTTCAAACTTTCCACCCTGACTTAGTGGGTAGTTTGGACCATTTCAGTGTCTTGGTTGTCCATGCAGAACCATCTCCACTGATAATTCATCTCACCAGAATCACCATGAGAGTCAGTTAAATGTTTGTGAAAGGCTGATACCACACGCTGCAGCAAAGCCCAGGAAGGCATGAATAATTCTGCTTTCAGGGTGTGAACAGTGTGCAATAAATAAGACAGTCACGCATTGATGATGAGGACAAGCAGGATTTTGAGGAGCAATTAATGAGGGAGGGGTCAAGTAGAAAAAAACCCCAGTAGTATAGTGAGTTAATTAAAGACGTTTCATAATCTACGTGCCCATAGGAAGCGGTAACAATTGCTCAGACAACCATGCAAAATTAAGCACTCATTTAGGAGATCTTGTGTAATACTCTTCACCAATTGCCTCAGTATTTGCAGAAGTGAGGTCTGAGCACATCCCCTTGGTCTGAGAAAATATGATTGCATCAATGTTGGTATTTTGTATCAGATGAAAACCTGACACTCGTGTTTCAAAGAGCATCAAGGCACAAATACCACCTCTGCCAGCCAATGATAGATGGTCTCCTGCAACTACTATTTCATGCATAGTTTAATGATTTGGAAGTTGGGAAACCCCTAAAACACACCATAAAAAAACCCATGCCAAAATTCTGTGGAAGGGTGTTGATGTACTATAGAGATGCTGTTTGCCTACAGACAATTTTAATTTGTTGTTCAGCTCCTTTTCTTCTTCTTGAACAACTTGGACTTTCATTAAATATAAATGAAAAAAAGGGAATAAAAAAGGAAAAAATAAATAAAGAGAAAAAGAATAAAAACGAGCCCTGTATGGATGTCTTTACTGACCTATGGTGGGACTGAGAGGCTCTCCATCCCAGCAAGCGTTTCTGGTGGATTGGTCCACTCTTTTGAGAACAGGAAAAAATGAGGCACATGTAAAAGCCCCATCCAAATTAACATTGTCAGCTCAGTTTTCAGGGGCATAAAGTAGTTGCTGGCTGAAGTTGTGTCTAGTAAGATATCTATTCCATCTGGTAAAGGATCAACCCTACCTTACCGTGGTAAAGCTGATGAGGCTGTTTATTTCCTTGGTTGTATCAGCTCTTGCCCCAAGTAGTGGCATGTTGCAAAAATGTTATTTGAGAAAATTACAATAATGTTTTCTGATATCTGCTCCAAATACACAAAATGCAAATTGTTTTGAAAGAGATGAATAGTGTGTTGAGAAGCACCATTCCATTAAATAATTGGTTGTGAGCATCTTTTCTTATTAAAATGAAGCGATTGTAAATAACAGAATGATATTTAAATGAAATGGTGTGTAAGAGCAGTAAGAAGGATTTGCAAGAAACATTTGTAATTGCATTATCTCTAAGTAGAAAATTTATAAATTATAATGAATTATACAGATGTATCCTGATATAAAAGGAAATGTTTGATCAAGAGACTGAATAGCTAAGGATTAAATTCTTTTATTGAGGAAGCTTCTCCTGTCTGTATGTAATATTCATAAAATGGGTTACAAGTTTATAAGCAGAATAGGTATTAGTTAAAATACAAATTTAGTATTGAGGGTATATTTTAAATATTTAATGAAACAATTATGCTATCTTAACACTATGTTCTTTATTTCTCAGATTAAAAATTCACAGGAATTTTTATCCCTCACATCTTTATTTGACATAGCTTTTATTAGAGTTATTATCTATACATTTTCTGAACAGGCTGAATAAAAGTAATAATAATTTTCACATACACTTTAGAATACCTGTAGTTTGTGCTTCAAATGTACTATATACATCCCATCTCAGTACTTATTACCCCAATAGTCTTCACTCTCTATGCCTGCATGACTGGGAATATAATATGTGACCTGGCTGCTGCCTACGTGCTGCACAACGTGGGAGGAAGGTTGGTGGGAGGCTGCACCCATGTGCAGGAACAGGGAATGCCACCGTGGTGGCTACAGGAAGATGGGGACCTCTGGCCCTACCAGACAACACAGGGAAGCACTGGAGGGAGGCTGAAGGCAAGAGGTAGGGCAGGGCTGTCTGTCCATCCAGGTCATCTGAGTTAGGGCTGCTTTGAGCTGTGGGTTCGAGGGAGGTGGATCTGTGAAGACACCTCTGCTGTTTTTTTGCAAAAAGACACCATGAACAGTCAGATTAAGACTAACAGAAGGTGTGTTTTTCTAAATTTAAGAGGGTGCACTCAAAGCCTGTCTCACCGCAGGTCTCCTGTGTGCCTTTGAGGTGGTTAACTGAGCTTGGCTGTTGTACGGGGTTGGCTGGAGACTCAGTGCCAGATATCTTCACTGCCTGAACTTCCAGGTGTTGCCCAAGCTGAACCAGTGCCAAGGTTATTCTGAAGTTAGGTTTTTCACTACAGAAGCCACACAGAAGCCACAAGGGAGCCAGACAGCTTTCTGTGCTACAGACACTGCTTACGGTAAAGGCTGTTACCACCAGGTCCTGCACCATCTCAACCAGCTAACTGGATTTAGGATGAACCATGAAGTGAAGCGTAGTAGCCCATGTGCTGGCACAGAGGTTCAGTCATGAAGCAGAAAAGGAATGCTTGCAAACTCCCGGCTGTTTACAACTTGCAGAATGAAAAGTTGTTCTGACTGCTCATGGCTGCTGATCAGGGCTGAAGCACCTCTGCTATGAAGACAGGCTGAGAGAGCTGGTATTGTTCAGCCTGGAGAAGAAAAGGCTCCAGGGAGACCTCATGGCGGTGTTCCAGTACCTAAAAAGGCCTAAAGAGAGCTGGAGAGGGACTTCTTACCGGGGCACGTAATGACAGGACAAAGGGAAATGGCTTCAAACTGACAGAGAGTAGGTTTAGATTAGATGCTGGGAAGAAACTCTTTGCTCCAAGGGTGGTGTGACACCACCTGGGAACGGAAGCTGTGCATGCCCTATCCATGGCAGTGTTCAAGGTCAGGTGGATGGGGCTTTGAGCAACCTGGTCTAGTGGGAGGTGTCCCTGCCCATGGCAGGGGCACTGGAACAAAATGGTCTTTAAGGTCTCTTCTAACCTGAAGGGCAAGGATTGATACCAACTGGTCTAGTGTCTGTGGCTTTTCCACCAGTATCTAAATGATGCCATCAGAGAAGTTAGAAACACAGGACTATAGTGATATCTTCCAAAAAAACCTTTAGAGAAGGATTTCATACATCAAACAGGACAAGCATTACTGGGGGCCTTCCTTTAGGACTTACCCAAAGGTGTTGAAAATATCAGGTGAAATGGAGACAGGAACTCAGTGTTCTAAGGTCATGTTTACTGATAACTTCACAAAGATGTTTCTACATTTCGCTTTGCCCAAGATACCACTGTAATACTTGCAAGGAAACTGTTTTGGAAAATGGCTCTCTGGAGCACTATACACTGCTCTGTGCTCTGTAGTGTAACAAGGCAGAACTCACATCTCATTTCAGGCAGTGTTTTTCTCATAAGAGAACTGATCCCAGATTAGCTCTGAAGACAGCAAAGTGTTACCTGTAGCCATTTATTATTTTTTGCTGCGAAATAAAAAAATGATAAACTCGGTGGTTTAATTGGTGTAAGACCCATTGCTCAAGCAGCAGGCTTTATCACTCGATCGATTTAAAGACAAAGAAAGAAAATTCTACCAAAGCAGAGCCTAGTCTGGGTACTGAGAGAGCACTGTCAGCATTGGCAGTGAAGGACTCAGAGTCTGACAACTGAATTTATTAGAAAGAAGGATCTGGGCTCCGATGGATTTAGTCCTGATGAAAAATTAATGGATTTATAAGTCTCCTTTGAGCTTTTTGAAACATTAATACCTTTTTTTTATTTGTATTACCTTGATTTTAATGATTATTCTCTTACATGTGAACTGTACATAAATATTGACCTTGTCAGATGTCCACTCCCTCCACCAGTGGAAGGACCCTGGCAGCTCCCTGTCCTCTGCATCTTCTGCAGGCATGGAGACAGTGTCTGGCAGATGTGGCTGTATTTTTGCTCCATTCATGCGATTAGTTTAAGAATATTTTTATAGAATAATTATCTGAATGTAGTGTAACTTGATGGAGGAGTGCTTTCTAAAATCAGATGAGTTGAGCACGAAATGTCGTTTGTGCTAATCTGTCTGAAACTGGGAAAGTGTGAAATGTGCTGTAGGGAGGAATCATCTCTTCTGCAACATTATAGGCCAGGAAAAAAACCCCTGTTTATTACACAGAATAAAATACATTTTTCACAAAATCTTAACTTATTCATTTCTGACTAAGTTAATGTGTTATTAATTGTACATTTTTGGAGGGGGGGGAGGGCAAACTATCTCTAGCACTGTAGCCACTTAACTGTAACAATCACATTTTCTTTTTAATAGAGTAAGTTAATTTTTAAAGTGATCTACAGAGGAACAGATGGGGGAACGAATTCTCTGTGGGTATCTCCTGCTACACCAACACTCGGAGCACAGAGCGATGCCTAGTGCCAGGCACATCTACCTTGCAGTTCTTCCTTCCCTTGTTCTCTCGTTATCTTATGTCTGGTGACCAGAAATGGAAAAGCAGCCTCCGGAGGTAAAAATTCCTCTGTCGTTTGAGCAATCTGCTTCACAAAGAAACTCCTAGCTGGGCTGCAGCCTCCCACAGCAGGCTCCTGTCTTAGGGGGTTGTCTGTACGTCTGTAAGCATGATGAACCTCCAGCAGCAAGGGAGGTGCAGGGAGAAAGCCAGGAGAAGAGTCCCTGGCACACTGATAACAATGAAAAACACAAGAATAATTAGCTGCTGCCTCATCCTCTATTTTGTTTCCCTGCTGACATGTGGACTCCTGCTACACAGGAAGCAAAAACTCCACTGGCTTCAGTTAAACCGAGATTTCACTCCAGATTTCATCATTTTCCTATCTTCTCATTAGTTATTGCTCCACTAATTTACTTGTAAAAGAAAAGAGCAGCAACACATGGGCAACAACAGACTTGAACTGTGGGTTTTCAGTGTCCGGTGATTTTGGAAGGAGGTCTGGGACAGGGTGGACTTGGAGGCTGGAGACTGCTCTAGTGGGTGGTGTGAACGGCTCCCCATGTTCCTGCAGTGCCCTGTCCTTCTCTTCTCCCCATGCACACCCCCTGCTGCCAGCAAAGAGGCTGGGTAATAACACCTGATATTTTTAATCCAAATTTTTAAACTGGAAAATGTGCTTTCAGGTTAGCAGCAAGAGTGTAGTGTCAGTTCAGGCAACTGATTCAGAGTTGCTGCAGGGAATAACAATCCCACTACCACAGAAGGAACTGCCTTGGCTGGCTGATGCTCCTTCAGGGTGCCAGATCTGCACTAGACAAGAAAGAAGAGTTCTACAACATACCATTAAAAAATCTTTAATAACAGTAATTACAGCAGAGCAAATAGGACAGAAACTGATGAAACCCCCACCCTTCTCATTGACACATATTTTTCTTTAAAATGTTGCCTACATCTGTTACCAACCTCTGAACCTTAGAGAGTATGCAGAAGCTAAACAATGGTGCAGGAGATAGATGCACCCTAGCCCATAGATCATGATGATGGGAAGCATTTTTAACCCCTCTATTGAAGTGATTTACATAATAGGTAGACCTGATTTCAAGAGGTCTGAATTTAGACATGTAAGAGATTGAGAGGGGGGAAAAAAAAAGACATTAGTAAAATTTAAAAAATTAATTTCAAAGAATGAAATTATTGTCTGTTGTATTTACTACTAATGACAATAATGTTGTTTATCTGACAAATTTTGCTCCAGACCTTGAAAACAAGTGATGAGGTGCCCCAGAACTGTGCTGCAGTGGCACTGTATCTGCCTGAGCTCAGAGAAGGAAAGGTAGTGCTGGGAGCTGGTGGGAACAGCATACCCAAGAAGGAAGCACTCACTGCCTGGGGAAACCCCCCTGTGATACCTGGTAGTGTGTGCACACACATCATCCCTCTGCTGCTGGTCAGGGTTTTGCAAGATGTAGATCACGGACGAGAGATGACAGGGTGCTGTGGGGCATCAGTGATTTTTCTGGGAAGATGTCTCCGGAGACAAGTATTGGTGTGACAGCTGCTGATGTGCTCAGCCCCTGCTGCCAGCAGTGCCCCAGTAACACGGGTGCCATGCAGGGCATCTCCCAGCGAGGATGCCAGCCATGCTCCTGGGTACCTGGGCCTCCCACAGGAGCTTTGCCACAAGCAGCAGCATTTCTCCATGCAATCAGGCCCATCCTGGGCTGACAAGAGCCACTGCTGATGCCCCATGATGCAATCAAGTACAATCTAGTGGGGTATATTTACATATCTGCTCCTTTAGGACTAAAAATCAGGGGCGTTGAGTTGAAGCCTCAGCTTTAAATTGGCTTCTCCAAAGCCACCCATCTCTGTAGATGCAGGAGGCTGGATTTGACTGAAATGTGCTTTTTTTCCCCAATCAGAGAAATTTCATAATGTCTATTTTGGCTCTGAAACCACAGAGTACAAGAAAAAATTAAACACCCTCTCTGGAAAAAATGCAGTTCTCTGAGCATTTTAGAGTTATGCTAGGAATTTTAGACTTGCCCTGGGAGTCTGTTTCAAAATCAATTGAGCTTCCTCCTACTGGCTATCCCTCTCCATCCTCAACAACCACCTATGCACTCGTGAAGTGCATGCAGGAAGGTGCACTAGGTGCCTTGGTTTTATTTCATGGAATCATAGAATATCCTGAATTGGAAGGGGTCCACAGAGATCATCTTGTCCAACTCCTGGCCTTGTACAGGACAGTCCTAAGAATCACATCATGTGCTTGGGAGTGTAGTCCAAACGCTTCTTGAACTCTGGCAGGCCTTGTGCTGTGATCACTTCCCTGAGGAGCCTGTTCCAGTGCCCAAACACTCTCTGGGTGAAGAACCTTTTCCTAATATCCAACCTAAACCTCCCTTGACACAACTTGAGGCCATTCCCTTGGGCCCTCTCACTGGTCACCAGAGAGAAGAGTTCAGTGCCTGCCCCTCCTCTTCTCCTTGTGAGAAAGCTGTAGACTGCAATGAGGACTCCCCTCAGTCTTCTCTTCTCCAGGATGAACAAGCCAAGTGACCTCAGCCAATCCTCATGTGGCTTCTCCACCTCAGCTATTCCTTGTATGTGTTACTTCACAGCATGTTATTTGCCTGGATGGCTCAGAAATGGTTGGGCCAGACTTCCAAGTACTGGTGATCAGCTCATCTAAAAAATAGCACTATATTTGAGGAGGTGGAGATTTTGAAGTCAAGATTTGCTGCTACATGTCTCTGTTCTCCATGGGCCTCCAGCTGAGCTGTTTTGTCTTTTGGCTAAGCTGAGGAGCACTCTTTAAGGTAAACCACACTAAACGGCCCATGGTCTATGTGGATTAGAAATGATTCACTCTGTCAGGAAAGGGATCCTTTAAAACAATGGCAAATTGCTTCAGTGTGCATTGCATTGGATTGTGCTTTATATTTGACTAATCAATATGTTTGTATATATAAGTATGTGAAGCTGCATCAGTTCCTAGCAAATGCAATATTCATGTAGGTGTGATGTCATGGGCATCTCTCCCTGTTTCACCACAGCCAGAGCAAAGTCTGCAGTGAGTGCAGGACACACAGTCTGATACCTTGCACCTTGGCTGCTCAGTAATGAGGATCCAGAAGCAGAAGAACAGGCAAAGACTGATACATTCAATTTCAGAGGGTTTTGCAGGAAAAAAAAGAAGTATCCCAACTAGAGCAGTGGTCTGACTCTCAAATGAGAGCTTTTTTTGCCAGTTTTTCCAGTGATGGCGTTTAGCAATGGCAAAAGGAGGCTTCTCAAGGAAGGATTCAGCTCACAGTACGAGTCCTGGATAACTGTGGACAAGGTGGGGTTATTCATTGTCTTCACTTCCATGTCCACTGAAACTATTGTTTCTTCCAGCACGAGTTAAGGAACGCCAATTTACACATCAAGACCGACGTGCGCAGGGGTAAATAGGAAATAATATACAACTCATCAGGATTTCCCCCTCTGTAAATTCCAGTTCTGATTCTGTTATTCCATGAATCACCACAAGGAAGGTCTAGGTTTGTTTGTTTGCTTTTTTTACTATCTTGCACCACTCTTCTGGTGTATCACTAAACCATTCTTAAAACGCAATTTAGTTGGCCTAGTTCCCAACAGAAAAAAAAAATGTATTTCCAGTCCCTACCGGTTGCATCTCACATATCCTTCAGGAACCACCTACAGGGCTTAAAGAGTGAACCCATGTTACAGGCACAAAATATCTTAGTTTATCATTAAGTTCATAATATCCTTCAACCTCATTACTATTCTATCATTAGGATCTGAGTGGTTTGAGTGTTTGACTAAGTGGGTTTTTTTTCTCCTCAGAGGTGTATGAGATGCTGCCTCTCAGCAAGGTGTCCTGAAAACCTTTTCTTAATGAACAAGTGATTAAAAGGCTTAAGTGCAAGCAAGCATCCAAAACACAAGCTGCATTATCACAGAATGAGCCAGAAATAGGCTAACTCTCAGCGTCACTGAAAGCACTGAGGTCCTTCACTCACATGCTCTTGACACTCTCTTGTTCTGCCTCAGTGGTAGCTGATGGGCAGGGTCCCATGGGCAAGCTGTGCTGTGGCCCAAGTTCCATCAAGGACATCTGGCTGTCCTCTGCCATGTACAGCAAAGCCAACCCAGGACAGAGCTGTCTTTTCCCTTGTTCTGGTACATCCCCATCGCTGGTCTCAGGCAGCTCAGGAGCATGCTGTGGGCATCCTGCTGCATCTCCTTCCAGCTGGCTTCCTGGACAGCACAGCCAGCAAGTGAGAGCAAGACAGAGTCCCTGGGGGTTTGTAGTTCTGTGCTATCTCGTATCTCTCTGTGCTGTTTCATTTGGAGGTACAGGAAGGTAACACCTGGGCTTCAGCATCCCTTCTCAAGACATGGAAATGACTGGCAAATGAACACATATGGAAGGAGTGTCAGCCAAGGAAATGCAATTTTCCCAGAGTGAAACCCTGGTCCTTCAGAAGTCCGAGGAAATTTACCCAGTGGTTGTAGCAGAGATCAAATGTCACCTCATTTTCCTCACTAGATGTGAGTGTTTTGCGGGCATACCAAGGGCAGTCCTTGGTGCTGCTCCTCTGAGGGATCCCTCGGTGCTGCCATGGCAGCCTGTGCCCAGTATCTGCTTGTTTCCCAGTTAGGTATGGGATGAAGAGGAAGGCTCTGGGAAAGCAATGATGGGTGTTTGACACACCATGCCAGGACCTCCAGGACCTCAGCACAGCACCAGTGCCAATGCTGTATATCTGCACATCCTGGTACTTCTGGTGGCACATACTGCTTATTATCTGAATGAGGAAAGGTGGAGAGATAAAAATAAAACCCTCTTCCTGACCTTTGTTAGAAATTTCTCTTCCATTTGTTTCTATTTCTGTCCTCTTCTCATTTGTTCCAGTAACTGAAACAGCAGCACGAGCTGACACTATCTGTCATTACCCACATCATTTTCAGTGACACTGGTTCAATTAACTGCCCTCACAGATATCTCCGTGCTCCTGAGAAAAAAGGTTTGTTTCCCTGGCCCCACAGAATCTATCTGTGGGGATGGGATCGACTTTGCTGCCTTTGATGCCCCGTGGAGTTTTCTGGCTGATGTATGCTGTAGTGGCTTTATCATTTCCTATTTCTTGCTGACCCCAGAAGATGTGGGGACCGGGTGCCCATACCATCCCCAGCTCATGTTCGAGCTGTACCACGGCCAGGAGAAAAGCTGCCCAGTTTGCCTCTGTTTCTTTGCTGGCCAGTCTCATTCTGGAGCATCTTGTTTATTGTAATTCTTTTTAGTGACCAGAACATAATATCCTTACTTTTGATTTAGGTTGTGGTTTCTATATAGATAGCATCTAGGCACTTATGACTTCCTTGTAGGTTGTCATTAAGGACTGTGCATTAGTTTCCAGCTCTGCCTATTTTCTTCCAAAGGCACCTCTTCTCCTTCCAATCATTTGAGATACCTGTGGAAAAGGAACATTTTGCATCGCATACACTGGGTTATGACCTTGCTTCAACTGGAGAAGACTTTTGACATAGGAGAGGTTAGTAAAATCCAGATTGTAACGGAATTATCCAGTCCCAGGCCTCTGTTAACATCTGATTTCTCTTCTTCTGAATAGGAGAGGCAGTAAAAGTGATCTAACATACCTTGTCCAGGGCTGCAAGCAGAGTGCTGATTCACTGGAGAGTAGGAAATCCAGGAGAAATACTTTATTAACTTCTCACCCTGCTGGTAGTTTAGGTGGAGAGGGGGGTGGAAGGGAGGCTTAGAATTAAAAGTCTGATAATTTGCCAGGGAGATGATGACAAAAATCAAAAGGGAAAGCACATTTTATTTGCAAAGTTCAAGAAGGGTATTACAATCAAGAAGAGGAAAGCAAATTAAAGCATTAAAAATAAAGCACTTGATAGGAGCTCTTTGAAGGGGTGGCTAAAAAGTGTTTCTCTCAAACTCTCTCATGACACCACCATATTCCCCCCTTCTCTCCCTTTTCCTCCCATGTCATATCAATTAATTGGATTACAGCTGTTTGTGATGCCATCCTGTCTGTGCATAGGCAGTTTCAGGCTGCCCAGGAAGGAGCCCCTCTGGGTTAATCTGACCTCTGATCCCCAAAACCAGCTTCCCAGTTCCTGACCCTGTGCTGAGCTGTGTGTTGCGTTAAAGTTTATATCACAAGAGAGGATGGTCAATTCACCAGGGAAGGCCCATTGAATACGGAATTTTAATGCACTTACCTGTCAAGAGTTGAGAACTTTGTCTCCTTCCTTCCCCTCCAGGATGGGCTGACCCAAACCAGCGGTGATGGGC
Source organism: Oxyruncus cristatus (assembly GCA_013399855.1). Classification (NCBI taxonomy): domain Eukaryota; kingdom Metazoa; phylum Chordata; class Aves; order Passeriformes; family Cotingidae; genus Oxyruncus; species Oxyruncus cristatus. The sequence goes on from VXAY01000179.1 coordinate 551,595, forward strand.
AGGGGCCAGTCAGACACTCTGCTTAGTCCAGCATGATAGTGGGGAATTGGCAGAGAAAAACACAGCTTAAGCTCAAGCCTGGCCTTTGTGCTCATTGTTCTTCACTTGTGCATGCTGGGAGCTCAGGGGTGCTCTGCCAGAGCCCAGGAGTAGAGATGCTGCCAGTGCTGCCACCACTTCTGCCCCAATTCCCCTTCTCCTCCTGCCCAGCCCAGGGTGCCCTCTGAAAGCTTTGACTGGTGACACTGCAGGTACTTCGGGCTTTTGAATTAAAACCTGAAAACTATTTTATCAGCTTCAAAGCAAAGGGGGAATGTCCAGTGGAAAAGGCAGACTTTCTCCACCATGAATGCTTTTATAACCATCCACTACGCTTTGAAGAAGATTGTGGTACTGTATTTGCACATACATACATACATGCATACATACATGCATACACACATACATATAAATATATATATATACTTCCAATCCATCAGGCTGCTGCTTGGGTACCACTAATGTGTACAGCTGTCATGACAGTACCAACATGAGGCAGAAGTGAGCCATCTGGTGCAGTTTTACTCAAATAATACCCCAGCCCCACCTGTGATTTAATTGCTGAGCTGAAAGATCTGAGGACAGGGGCACCAGGCCAGGCCAGCCTCTGTTTAGCTTGGTCTCGTAGTCGAGAACAGGAGAAACGATAGGGAAGAGATGGGAACAGGGTGCATGCTGTCCCATGGGCACAAATCCTCCTACACACTTCACCATCAGAGACTTTGCAGGGAGATTGCAAACTGCCTGAAACTCATTTTTTCCTGTAGCAGGAAGCCAAAGAAGAAGCCAGGATAGTCAGAATAAACCTCAGCCATACCGGTTCTAAATGTAAGGTGCATGTCTTCAAAAGCATAGCATAAATATTTCAGCAATTCATCTGATATTAGAATTACCCAGATGGGCTGAGATAAAAAAAACCCCTCTCAAACAAACAAAATGCATCAAATTGCATTGCATCAAATCACCTCCACCCACCGGGTACCCACCAGAACTCTGTGGATGGCACATTGAGTTGCATGGGCAGGTCAAGTTCTTCTGTTATACTAAACATTTCCATTGATTTTAAGGGCCTGTTAATTATTTTAGTGATGCAAGAGACGTGTTGACTTAACTTTGACCAGCATGCGGAATGAAAGGGCTGGGAGCAGGGCAGACAGAGATGGCACTGGTTGGGGTGGGAAGAGGGGGTCAGGTCAGTGCTTTCCTTCGGGCTCTTCAGCCTCATGGGATGGTCAGTCTGGGACATATCTGCTGGGGTGTCAGGGAAAGGGGGACAACACTTCTCTCAGCCAGCTGCCAGAACAAACAGTTGAAAAGAAAAAAAAGGCATTCTGTAACTTCTTGCACAACAGCAGAAAATGCGGGAGGAAAGCAGAGGCAAAGTCCCTGTGCCCAGCACACGCACCTGTGCAAGCATGGGCATGCCATCTCACTGTGGCTAGCAGGCAGGCTCCTGCACTTGCCACATTGCTTGTACACCAGGGCTTTGCCTAAGTGAAGGTACATACACAGCACGGGACTTGGGAGAGACTTGGCACAGGAAACTGACAGCAAAGCAAGGGAAAGGAACTTGTACAGTGGGAGATAAAATGAAGAATGGAAGGGCTGTGGGGCGGCAGCAGCCTTATCGAGTTGTTAAACCTCAATCTAATTAAAAGAGATACATAATTAAAATGAAGCAATTAACCATTTTGTAATTAAATACAAAAATAATTAAGTTGAAATTGAACACGATAACATCCAATTGTCGGGACAGGATTTATTTGTACTTTAATCTGATGAATTATTTTCATTGTTCTACTGATTGCATTCCTGTGGAAAGAAGTGAGTCCTTTCTGCAAAAGAGGACACAAGTTCTTATCCCATGTCCTTTCGGCTTATTGAAACCAAAACTATGATACAATGACTATGTGGACCATGATTCCACATTTCCACAGAAAGGGCTTCGTTTTTGCCAGTGCCCCAAGAATTTCATGTTATAAGCTATGTTTTCCATCATACGTATCTGCAACTATTTGGTTCGTATAAAATGTAAAGCACTAGGCTTGAAGTTTTTTGTTGCTGCAAAAATGGTGATGCTCTGTATAGAATTTCAGAGCAGAAGAAATGAGTACATGGACATGAAGTCCATTAGAGCATAGCAAATATACAACCACATTTTGACAGGTAGACCCTGAACCATTAATGTTTATCAACCTGCTTCTGTTCCTCTGTGCTCTTATGTAAGGTGTTCATGTGCTTTGCTAGATAAGGGCATTAAAAAGTGGGGTTACAAAGTAAGAGGGAGGTTACCAGAGTAAGAGTAGGTCACTTATTCTGTTGCCCTTGTAGAGGTTTGAGTACATGAGTTTAGACTTCCCACCTTGAACAGAGGATCAAAAAATTCTTTTCTTCTTCCTCTGCGCCAACAGTGACAACTCAGTATTGCTCATCTCAGAACAAGGGCATGTCTTGGTGCCTTGCTTGTCTTCAGTGGAGCTGCAGTGATTTATGAAATAACTGAAGTCATCTGGGCAAAACACAACGAAGAACAGTTAGAAATACTGTAAGGATGTAGACCCATCTTTCATTTGGACATTTTCAGCTGACAAATGTCTTGCTGGTGAGGGGATTTAGGACATTGCTAGTGTCCTTCATCGCTCTTTACTTGAAGCATATTGCCATTTGTGTAGCTTTTGGTCTTCTGTACTACAAGTCTTGTGCTTGCCACCGTGATGGAGTGAGCCTTGTCCTGTGTGAATATATATTAAAATTTTGGTGGACTCTTCCAGACTAAGCATCTATTTCAAGCAGTCTGTAGCTGAGGGGAATGGTGACCCGTGGACCTTTTTGCAGTCTCAGTTCTGCGCTTGGGAAAAAAAATATAGAAGTGTGGATTTATCTGTGAAAAGAGTCATCTCAGTTAAGATCACAGGAACTGCCAAATTTCTCAGCCTCATTGGAGATGGGATACTAGGCAAGCCTGGCGTTAGATACCTCAAAGTAAGGCGTAAGAAAACCAAGAGCAGATGTCTAACAATCTTCTATTTCTGCTCACATAGCTCTCTAATACTCAGGCTGGTGTAGGGCACAAAAAAAGGTGTGAATAGGTTTAGTACCTATTCCAGAACCTGTTGTCCAATTTCAGGAGTGAAGTTGTTGCTGGTGGGTAATTAATAGGAAATCTGTACTGCAAAGAGAGCCCAGCTGTGATAATGGATATAAAAAGAGGCATGGTACTGGTGAGTTGTATAGCTCAGAAAACACCTATCCTATAGTAAATATCACCTCATTGTTCAAGAAAATGGTGGTACTCCCCCACAAGGCTGAAAATATGATGCTAAATTCACTTATAGATGCCTGGAAAGATGCCAGAGAGGGAAAAACTCATAAATGAGAAACAGAGAGAAAGTTGAACAAGCTGATTTATGGGGAAAGATTAAAGTAACTAAACACACATCACTCAGATAAATGACATCTTGGGGGAACATAATTGCTGACTCCAAGGACTTGAAGGATTGGTCACCTAGAAATGAGAAGATTCCCCAGGGCCATGCAAGGCCGGGAACTGTATAATGGAGAGAAATGGGTGAAACTGTACAAATGAAAATTCAGGTGAAGGCATGAGAAATCATTCCTTATGGAGAGATTTCTTGAACTATGAAACCCTCTCCTAAGGAAACCAGTGAAATCTTGGGTTATTTAGCACTAGGCTAGAAAAACACTGGAAAATATATCAAAAGTCACAAATCTGCATCCCCAGAGGGTCCACTGGCCAAGTTATAACTCTTTTCTATCTCTATACAGTTATTTATTTATTTATTTTTAACAAAGCTGGGCTATTTGTCCCTCTTCTACAGCCTCTGCCTGCGACCCATGCTCTGATACAGCAGATTCTCTCAACTCAGTCACGCCTTGAAGGGAGCCGGTGCCACACTGTGATGAGACAACTTCTCTGCTTTGTACCCCGCAAGAGGAACTGTCACTTGCTGATTGCACAGCTTCTCTTGTCTTTCACATGGTTCTGCTGGCAGCAGCAGCAGATGTAGTGGTCTGTTGGCACATGCCAGCGGAGCCGGCCCTGGGTGACAGCCAGTTACACGTATGCAGCAACAGGCACAAACCTCTTGACCTTCACTTCCAAAGGCATGGACCTCTGTGGAAGGACCCTCCCGGTTAGCTGGTCCACAGTATTTGAGGAGTCAATGCATGCCATTTAGTACTGGTTAACAGAATGAATAAATAAGTTTTATTACCTCTGACAGCAGATTGTGGAGTCATTTTAGGTACATTGTAATACTCAGAACAAAAATTGACCCAGGGCATAAAGTTTCCCAAGAGGCAATGGATGAAAAATATTTCAAAATAAAAACTGAACAAGGATATCAGGACTGCCTTTTGCACTGGGGAAAAAATAGAAGGGTTCAGACTTTGTCCCATTATTCATCTGATTTTTTGACGGCAGCTAAGCAGAGTTCAGAACTGGTCATCCTTCTCCCCAGCAAGCTGAGACCACACAGAGACAGCTTCATGGCTGTTACCTGAGGAGAACTGGTTCCTAAGCTTACCACACATCCCATCAGCTGGAGGCAGGTGCTGGGGAAGGGGTTATTTAGGCAAGTTAGACCGTGGCCATGCTGAGATCCGTCCCAGCTCTCCTGCTGGGGCTGTGCTTTCTGGTACAGGTCAGGCCAGCCCCTACTTTGTGCTGCTGACAAGGACAGGAATGAGATGTGCCATCAAACTGAGGCAGGAAGAGGCTGCTCACTGCGCTGATCATTCTGTGGGTAGGAATTGTTCATTGCCTTAATCTGTGGTAGGTGATGGAGAACAGCCAGGCAGAGATTTTTACCTCTTTGCCCTTTCTGTCTGGGCTTGCCTGCTTCTAAATCTTTTATGTGAAAAAGAGGAGATGGGGCAGAATGAAAATGATGTCAGCATCAGGACGATGATAGTCTCTGCGTGGATGTCTCCATTTTTCTCTCGTGCAGGGTGATTCTTGCATCAGTCGACGTTTGCAATGCACAAGAGCACGCGTTACCAGCAGCCAGGATCCTCTTGAATGGCTGGGAAGAAAGCAGTGGCATAAATGTGTCAATAGAGCACCAGCAATTTGTCAAGCCGTTATAATGCACTAATCAGGGGGGTTGGAAGGGAGAAAACCCTGCCAAGGCTCAGCCAGCTCCAAGGGAACCGCTGCTAGTGCATAATGCTGGGGCTCTTTCATCTGCAGGCAAGCCCAATAACTTCCCGGGAGCCGCTCGTTGAGGAGGCAGCACTGGCTGCCCTGGCTTCATGGGCTGGCTCGTGGCTGCTCAGCCTCCCTGGTCCCCACACAGCTGCCCCATGCTCATAAGGGATGCCATGGCCCTTGGGTGGCCCAGCATCAGGGGACGGTGCCAGTGAGCATCAGGACAGCCTTCCAAGCCACCCACAGGGCCACTGCCTGCAGTTGTCCTCAGCCTATCTGGGCTCAGCTCAGAGGCACAACACCCTTGCCTTCTAGAAGGTCAAAAAGTTGGGCCCGTTTAGAGACGGGTTATTTGCCATGAACTACTGCTTAGCACCTGATTTCCCAAGCTTGCATGACATAAGAAAAAACATTCCAGTCCTTGTGGTGCTTTTCCTGGTTTTTTGTTAATGCAGCAGATTTCAGTTGAAAAAGGCACTTGAAAAGCATTAACAGGCACAAATAAAAATATACCCAAGCAGACAGGTAGCAAGGGAAGGAGTGTCGCAGTCATGTGCTAAGCTGGGGGATACTTTTCCAAATCAACCCCCACCATCTTTAAAGATGCTCAGCCCTCCCCTGGGATTGGCAAAGAAACCTTTGGCAAAAGAGACCTCTCCTGTATCCAGCACTGTCTACATTCCTGTCCTCTGTGGTCAGAGCAGATAGGCGCAGTATTGATTCATTACTTCAGGATTTTTGGGGGTGGGGAGAGGCTGTACTGCATATTCCCCATTCTATCTTATCATTAATGCATTAAGTAGCTGAACAAGCAATAAGGGCAAATGGACTTCAAAACACAGGGAACTGTCTCCATAAGGCTCAGGCTGATTTATGACAATTATGTCTTGGCAGAGCCAAGACATCACCAGAGCCCATTAAGCCCCGCACCTGGCTGTAACTTGAACATTCCCCAGTTTTGAGTGGGGACTCGCCATTAGTCACCCCGGCACTGCCACGACCCCTCCTTCTCTGCGATGGGAGGCAAGATGTAAAACAATGTCGGGAGGATTAACAAAAAGTTAGCAGGCTGAAGAGCGCAGATTGATCTGAACTTCAGAGTCAGATATTGTTTCAGATACCGTGATGCTCTGCTGGCCTCCTTCCAAGGTCTGAGGGGAAGGGGTTGGAGACAGAGCCTGGAGCCATTGCATTTGACTCAGGTTTTCCTTGTGTCTCCGCGTTCTGTTTCATTACCAGCAGTGGGCTGGCTGCACAACTATTAATTTTCTTTCCCTGTATTTTGAATTTTTATTGCTTTTAAAAAAGTGTCTCTTTGTGACACCATTTCGTTGCAGGGCAGCTGTGTACAAGTCACTAAGAGAAAGCGTGGCACTGCTGGAACCGAGGGGATGGCTTGTGCAAAGCCCACTGAGGGAGGATGCTGCTTGCTCTGAGGGCTGGGGTGCAGGAAAGCTAGGCTTGCCACGTGCCTGCTGTTTGCACCTGAGGTGGGAACCGATAGCGGGGAATATCACACCAACAACACAAAAAGGGGGGTACTTCTGAAGCACTGGTGCACCAAGGATGCATGAAGAGTCTCATGACAGATCCAAATGCTGGGACAGATGCGGATGGATGAGGTTTTGTGGGAAAAGGCAGTGAAATATTTCATTGCAGATACCACCAGCATCAAAGACCTTCAGAGGAGTTAAAATTTACTCAGTGATCCAGAAGTGTTTATGGCCCACGTAAAATTTACCAGAAAAATGTCAGATGTCAGTGGATTGTATTAAATGTAAATATTATACAACTCGCAGCCTCTGTTTCTTATTGCAACTTGGCACATAGCTCTCATGGATCTCCTGTTTGAAGGGGAGTCTCTGGAGGTGCTGCTGCTTGGCGGTCGGTTTGGGAAGGTTTCAGCTTGAGCTGTGCCAGCCCACACCTCCCCCTCGCCCCCATGCCACACTGCCAGACCGACTGACTGACAACTCTTATGGCTGCAAACGTGCCTGGTTCTTCAGAGAAGCCCACCCTGAGGTGTCTGCAACAGACACTGCTGAGGCTGATTTCCATCACCTCCAAACCTGCTGTGTCCTCTGACAGTACCCCAGCAGACAGAGGAGAGGGCGACAGAGGATGCTTTCCTGGGTCCCACCATCACTGTTTTCTGTACCAGAGGCTGAGATGGCAGGTTCTGCCCCATGAGTTGGGCACTGGCACTGGGCAGTATCTCCTACAGATGATTCAGAAAGGGAGGTAAGAGTGTATGGGAATTGCTGCTTGCTTGGAAGATGCCTGAGTGCATGGCAGCGGTGGGATTGTGCAATCACTAAATGCAGTTGCCTTTGATGAAGGGGATGACACTTTGTGAAGCTGTCCTTGGGGCCTGGCAAGTCCCACCAAGGCTGAGCACAGGCACAATGCATCTTGCTCGAAAAACTTGTCCCTAACAAGCCTGAGAGACATCTGGCTTGCTTACAGCACTGCTGGACTGCTAATCTGTTTTGCTGGATGTTTCACCAATTTAACAAATTACTGCCTCTTTAGCCTGGCCTGTGGAACTGAGATGCTGTGTTGTGTGCAGGATATGACTAAAGGCTTGGTACACCCTTTCTGTATTAAGATGCCTTGAGGAGTTTCCATGCTAAATCATATCAGTCTGTTTCCAGCCAGGCCAAGCCAAGGCAAGTGAGTCAGTGTAGGGCATTGCAGCTCATAGCCACAGATGCTGAGGAAGGACCCCATGCCCTGGAAATGCTGTTGCCCTGAGTTGCCCTGTTGTTCACTGTGCACGTTACTGTCGTGGTACCAGCCCTTACAAAAAAAAACAACCCACACAGAAGATTTTTTTCCTTGCTTTCTCCTCAAAATGTCTGAAGTGAAAAAAACCCCACAAACCCAAACACTTCTTGTTACAACTTGTATCATTTAAGGTGGCAGTGGATTTCAGTGTACTTTCCCCCTAAAGGATTAACTTCGATAATATTGTTCCTGAAAATCCCTCTCCCGCAGTCTCCGGGAAGCTCAGTGACACAGCACAAGTGCATTCGCACATAAAACACGTGAGCTTGGCCCATACCTGCTGCATCATAAAGGAGGTTCAGAGTCACACCACTACTGAAAAAAACCCCATAAATATGACAGGCTTTAGGAGGATCTCGCAACAACTTAGAAGAAAAGTTCCTGGGATCTCTTTTACTGATAGAAATATTTTTATTGATAGAAAGATGTTTACTCTGTGCATAAAACAGCAAACAAGCTATTTTTCAGTCAGGAGAATGTACACCAGTATTATCTGGAAATAGTTTCTGGAAAGCAGTTTCAGTTCCTGCAGGCATATAAACAGGGATGATCCCCAAATACAAATCATATCACGTTTTTCAAACACAAGAGCCAAAACGTATTAACAGTTCATTCATGTGTTTTTCAGGAAGCTGAGGAATCCTGTTGATATTTGGAGGAGGGAGAAATTTCCTGAATGAGCAAAATCCTTCTCTCCAGTCATTACTGCAGAGGCACATTGCAGATTTGGCTTTGAGAACAGATACCTCTTGTGCAGACCAAAGAAACAAACTCCCTAAAACCGTATAATGAGATAAGCACGTGCAATTCCTGCTGATATTCACAACAAGCCAAGACGCCGTGTGCTGATCGGAGACCTTGGCCTCCATCAGAACAGCAAAATGTTTAGTCATCCCCTCACTGTTAAGCAGCTGAAAGATGCCCCAGCAGCTCACAGCTCCTCCTGGCAAGCTTAGGCTCAAGCACATGCTGCAGTTTTGACTTCCAAAAGTGTATTTGGAAAAAGAAAAAAATGCAGAAGATTCCTGGTCAAGAATCCCAACTCTGCTAAAAGTCATTAAAATAATTTGAGGCATTATTTATGTATTTTGACTTGGCTATGTGTGAATGTGATCGGTTTTCCCTGAGTAAAAACATCTGGGTATACATAGGATAATTTTGTACAGATTTTGGGGCTTTCAGACTTGGGGTGTAGGAGAAACATGCTGGGAGTCCCTGTGGACACTTCCACATTCCTGACAGAGAAAGAGCAAGGTTTTTCCTGTCTTGTTGGACATCTGCAATAAGAGCACTTTGCTTTCAATCTGTTAAAGCAAGTGATTGCTGCAGCAGTGAGATCTCCTTGGACGGATACAGTTGAAAGGTTAGCAGTGTTTATTGATTTAATAATTCTCATTCTTTCTCAACAGATTATCTTTCCAGAGACATTAGCAGAGGCAGAGCCCAGAAGTTCAGGAGAGCATCTTTGATATGTTAGGAAGGCAAAGGACAGGGGGAAAGGTGATGAATTGCTCTGGTCCTGACCTACAAAGCCCCTGGAAGAGACTGGAAGACAGAATAAATAGGAAATCCATGTACCTGTTTTCTAAAGGGACTGTTTATAAGGATGGTGTTTGTGTTGACCTTTTTCACCGAGGTTGTCCACCGCTCCTTGTTACATACTGGTTAGTCAATCACTGGTGCAGACGGCATGTACAGAGAAATCTGGGCTCAGGACCTCCTTCCCGTGGGAGATGGTGAGCTGATGGTGAGCTGGTGAGCAGGGAGGAGTCTGAGTCATGGTAAAGAGCTTTTCTAGGGGCAGAAGACTGGGGTTGAAGCCCCGGAGTATGTTGGTTTGAGCAGTAGCAACAGTCAGATGCCTGCAAATGCTCTGTGGGCTTCCCCAAACCCAGCCCACCAAAGGAATGAACAGACCGGTCCCACTACTCTGCTTTCCACTGCTGCCTGGTTACCATTTATCATTTTCAGAGCATCAGATGGAATCAATGACAGCCCTTTTTGATACCGTTTGGCTCCTTTAAGGAAAAAAGGGCTTATTACAACCTTGTTTGGAGCAGGCTGAGTGCCCACAGGAGAAGTATATCACACCTCCCAGGCAGTTCCTGGGACCTTGTCCTCTCGCTACTGCAACCAGTCAAAACTGATGTGCTGATTTCCATGATCTTGCATTATCGACTGAAAACTCCTGTACTGAGCACCTTACTCACTGTAGGTTTGTTGTCCTGCACAACAAGATTTTAGCCTGTGGGTATTCTGCCCGAGTTTCAGAGTGGGCCAGTTCCTGAGTTGCACTCTGTATCCCCACAGCCGTGGGCATGCTGAGACCTTTAATGGGTTGCTAATTGCTCTGATTACAAGTCAAGACCCAAGAGGAATTGTTGGATGATGAACTCCCTGGCAGACAAGAAAATACCAGTGGAACATTTTTGATGAATAATTCAGTAAGCAGGAATGGGAAATGAACAAGTCTTCTGTCTGCTAAAGGGAAGAATAAAAAAAGACCAAGGGAAAAAAAGAAGGAAAGACTTCTCCTGCATGAGTGAGGCAGACCCCTCTGAGCTTGGGCTTCAGCTCATGAAGGGCACCACAGCCTGACGTTGTACAACGGTGGCCAAATCTCTGGATGATTGCACCATAGCCAGTTATGAAATACTTTGCATAGCAGAGTCAAACCCGGCTCTCTGTAGTGATTGCTGCAACCAAGTGTGAGCTCACAGGCTCAGGTTCTCATGTGGTGTAAATCCCCCAAAGTCTATTCAGCGGAAGGAACATACACTAGTCATAAGCTGGTGAGCCACGGAAGCAAGGATAGAGGTTTTTACTTCAGGGGAAGGCATAACAGGGTTTCTTTGCATGTGTTTATAGTATTGTGTAAGTAGAAGTTGGAAAGGCTTAGAACAAATTTGTTTTTCCGATATGGAGAGGAGCTTTCTTCAAGTGTAGCTCCTCTTTGTTTGAAGACCAGAGGACGATGTGCACATACCAGCCTTAGTGTAAGACAGGAGCATTTGCAGTGAGGGCTGCTTTTATTTCAAGCACCTACTTCAGCGTGACAGTAACGTGCCAATAGCAGTGCAAAACTTGCTCCCCATTCGTGATGCAGGAGTTGCGATGCCTTTTTTTCTCTCTTTATAGATTCCAATTACCCCTCTCACTTCCATTCTGCAGATACAAAGTAACTTAATCTCTTTGGTATCGAAGATCTGCTCTCTTAATCCAATGGCAACAACAGCAGCAAATATTTCAATTAAAACAGCATTGCGCAAAATAGATTTATTCATTATATTGTCTCCCTTCCTTTGCAAGAGAAGAACTAATTGGGAACAGCCAAGTGAAGAACTTGCATCCAGAAATCTGCAAATAGAAATACAGTGATTAGCCTTTCAGTGGGAAGAGGCAACTGCTGGAGCTATCAAAGCGAACAGCCTGAGTGGAAAGCAGCCCAAGGGAAACAAGTGTGCAAGGAGTGCAAGACTTCAGCCGTGTGTCCTGGACATCCCTGGGCCCATTCCTGATAAATTCTTCACCCTTCTGGGAGGTTACAGTGCTCAGAATGCTGAACTGGATTGGTACAAAGTTGTCCTGGGTAGGTGGATCTGTAAGGACTGTCTTGGACCTTTGCTTTGGCACCCAAGCCTCAGGGCACTGCCCTTGTAGAGGCTCTCACAAACTGGGGGCAAGGGAGAAACTTTTGGTTTAAGCTCCATTTTCTCTATCAGTTTGTGTGCACAGCTCAGGTTATGGTACTTCCTGCAGTTTTGTTTTCCTCCCTTGGAGTCAGACTCAGATGCTGGTTCACTTGTACAAAACCAGTATGATCTCGTTTGACACTTGAGTTATTAAACCCAGGACACGGGACTTTGCATACAAGCATCATTTTTTTCTTGGGAAAAGTAGCTCACATGAGGGGATTATCCTAAACTCAGCGCAGTTCTTCTCACAAGCAAGTGCAAAAATAATTCCCCAGCTTCATTCCGCAGCTTCTCCTCTAGAGAAGTTAAAAGTCGGCCAAGATGAAGACCAGACACCCCTCTTCCCAGGAAAGAAAGACTCATTTTATTTGGGAGCCAGTGAATCACACAAGGAAATCTTTTGTACTGAAATGCAGCCAAGTTTGCCATGGAGTACTTTCTTAACAGAAAACAAATGAATGGCTGCAGCAAGGTGTGTTGCAGTCATTATTCTTGAGCAGAGTGAGAGGCACGGATCCCTACCCAGGCACCTTGCAGCAGTATAAAGCATGAACAGAGGCATAGCACGCAACTCGCAGTTGTGGGATTTTCCTTCTCTGCTCTCTTTATGCAGCAGCAGATAGGCATCACAAACACCCTGAAAGGCTGTGGCTCAGTTTACCGTCTCTCTCCAGTTAGTTTTAAGCAGGCTTTTTCAAGGCGGTGGTGGATAAGCTGGTAAATGTGTGCAGCTCTTCGTAAGAGCTCATCTCTGACGATGTCTAGTGGAATCTAAGAAGCAATAATAAGAAAATTAAAGTCCAAAGTGTCAGTGTTCACCTTCAGTAAGCCCACAGTTTTTAGATGATGCAGGACTCTCACTTCTTCTTCTTACCATGCCAAGCTCTTTACCATCACTCACCCTCCTTGCGTACTTCTTTCTCCGGTTGTCATTTGAGCTGCTGTGCTGTACCCAAAGGCTCTGCTTCAACTCAATCCCCACAGCTTGGCTCCTCACACTTAAGAGGGCAAACTTTGTAGCATGGAAGTCTTTGGATGGACACCCTTGGCCACTCCAGTATTATTCAGGAACTTAATTCTGCTGATTCAGCTTGAGAAGAGAACAAGGATGGAATGAGTAAAATGTTGCAGTGTGGACTTGAAATCATCTTTCAGATGCTTCTTCATGGTTTTTATTTCCACCACGAGATATCATGGATTCCATAGCACTTTTCCTTATGCTAAATCTTATTTCAATATCTTGAACAGGAAATATTGTGCGTGTTTGTTTTTTTTAAAGTGGAAACAATAGAGACCCCTCTTCAAATGATGTGGGACTGAAACTTCAGACCCTAGTTTTATTGCAGATACAAGCAAGCTTTGGATAAAAATTCCCTTATTAAATACACCCTGTGGGATATTGCTCAAGGGCTATATGTGACAGTCACACTCATTGATTTCATCCTCTTAAATATACAAACCTTCTTTACTGTAGTTGCATCATTTTTCACTAGTTCTGAATTAGATCTGTTTGAAAAGTGTGTCTGTGTGTAAGGGAGCACAAAGATGATTGCAAAGTAACAAAATATTAAGGAGAAGTCTTATGTAAAATCTGGGAGATGCCAAAGTATTCATGATGCAAATGAGCTTGCAAACACAGTCCATCTGCTCTGCTTCAATACTTTCCTGACAATTCAGCTGGTTATTTATTTGGTTAAATCTTTTTCTGACCTTCCTCTTGCCCTCCTTCCCCAAGGAAAGAACCTTGACCTTTTTTCTTTGCAGGGTAATCCTTAAGAGTGGCTTCTAAACAAAAACACATTGGAATAAGAGCAAACACCAAACATGTTATAAATGAAAGCAGTTCCATATCAAGAGTTGCCAAAGTCTTGCTGAGCATCACAAAGAGAACTTCTGGTCCTGAGGGGAAAGGGAGACTTTGTTCATTTAAGTGATGCAGGTAATAGTAGAAAGGGTTCAGTAACAGACTGTGCTGGTTTTGGCTGGGGTAGAGTTAATTTTCTTCACCATAGTATGGGGCCCTGTTTTGGATTTGGGCTGAACACAGAGTTAATAATTCAGGGATGTTTTTGTTACTGCCGAGCAGGGCTTGTACAGAAACAAGGTCTCTTCTGCTTCTCACACCCACGAGTAGGCTGGAGTTGCATAAGAAGCTGTGAGGGGACACAGGAGGAACAGCTGCTCCCCACTGGGATATTCCATGCCATATGCTCAGTATATAAAGTGGGAGGAAGGAAGAATGGGGGGATGTTTGGTGTGATGGCATTTGTCTTCCCAAGTAACCACTAGATGTGATGGAAACCTGTTTCCCTGAGATGGCTGAACACCCGCCTGCCTATGGGAAGCAGTGAACTAGTTCCTTGATTTTCTTTGCTTGGGTGCTTTGTTTCGGTGTGTGGCTTTTGCTTTACCTATTAAACTGTTTTTATCTCAACCCATGAGGTTTACCTTTTCTTACCAATTCTTTCCCTGATCCCACTGGTGGGGGAGTGAGCAAACAGTTGTGTGGTGCTCGGCTGCTGGCCAGGGGTAAACCATGACACAGTGCTGTATAACACATGGTGATTTTTCTGGTGATTTTCCTCTGATATGGTGCTAAATCAACCCCGCCACAGCAGAAATGCTTCCGGTGTTGCAGGAAGGTAGTGAGGTATCTGTTATGCGCCCCAATTTAGGCACATCCCTTGTGTTCTTCCAGGCACCACCATGGCTGGAAAAGCACCAAGCATTGCAAGCAGCAGGACAACATGTGCCCATCTGAGCAAGGCAAGGGACAGCCATGGTGATGCTTAGCTTCCACAACGGAGATGAGGGAAGACTTCACTGCTCAAGCAGAAACATTTTCAGAATCAAGTGTATAAAAATAAAATAAAAAAAAAAATACCCAAACCAAACTTTTAGAAGTCTCACAGCTGCTATTGCCGATCTTGTGTGTGACTCAGAGGGTAGACTGTACGCTATAAATGGAAATGGGTTACTTATAATTTGACTGATAATGTCTTAGTTTTTGTAAGAAAAATGTCTTTTGAAGAAATACTATAGTGGGGTGGCAAGCTGTACCATATGTTCTTTGCTGCAGCTGACTTTATAATACATCTCAGCTACACTTTAAACTGTATAGCACTGATTGCATTGTAACTCCTATGTCCTCTGCAGATAAAGTTATGGAAATGTAATGATTGCACTTCAGATACATGCCAGCGCTGTCTATACTGTTTCAAATCACCAGACAAGAGAAGAGCACCTGCTTGCCTAGGTTTTCCCTGCTTGTTTACCACCTTCTGTACCACAGTGGGGGAGGCTTGCAAGTCCCCCAGGGAGAGTAAGCTCCAAAAATAAAAATTAATGCTTGCTGGAGCCATGCTTTGACTGTGTGCAAAGGATGGATGCCTTGTGCCCTAACACAGGGCAAAACTAGTAACTACAGCTGTTTGTACCTTCAGAGGGCTAATTGGGAAGGGGACAGCCAGGAGAAAAACTGGAGGATGCCCTCCTCGTCCCTGAAAGAAAATAGGTCTGGAAATGATGGTCATCCCATCCAAAATTCATCTCAAAATGTCTTGACTTTTGGGAAATTCCTTAGACTGTCTTCTGCTGTACCTCCGGGAAATGCTGACAACATTTACAAGAGCTGTGGTCTGGCCAGCACCTCTGCGATTATTGCCCTATTAAATTTTGATATTGAGAGAAGGTTGAAAACCATCCGAGATGCTGTGGTGTGGCCTTCTGGCAGTGCCTTGCTGGGTCAGAGCTAGCAGAGCCTTGCCTCCCTCTGTCTCTGCATAATACTGGCAAGATGTCTGTCTTCACTTGAAGCCTGGCTGTTTGTGGACATTTGCAGGGAAAACAGTTTATCACTTTAAAGGGTCTGTATGAGGGCAGCTGTAGAAAACTGTGGAAAAGTAGCTTTATCCCTGAAGATTTTGGTGCAGTGTCTTTGGCTCTGTGATTTTCCCAGCAGGCCACCGTCACCGCTGCTTTACATATGATATTTTAGTGTAGGGCTGGACTGAACAGTTGTCACTTCAGAAAGTCTCTCCTGGGCTGTTCAGTTGCTTCAAGGGCTTTACCATGCTTTATGTCAGGGAAATGAGATAAAAATCATTGGGGAGCAGCAGGCATCACAACATGAGGAGTCCCTAAGTGCCTGTGCCTTACTCTTTGCATGGTTCTATGGCCCCCCACTGATGCTTCTCTACCACCTTGCGCAGTAGGGTTGAGGTCATCCTGCCCACTGAGCCAGGTCTTGGCAGCCCCTGCCCTGGCTGCTTCCACCGCACCTCCCTGCCTTCTTGCAATACTTTATTTTTTTCATGACGCTGCATCTTGGGGACTGGGCCAACCTACGCCAACTAGGACTGGCCAAAGTCTCAAGGCAAGTGCACAGGCTATGTTTTTCCAGTGGTGGCCAAGGAATTTTTCCTGATTCCCCATGTGCCTCCAGCAGGTACTGTGGCAATGTCCCCTGCACGGCTGGATATAGTGGCATTAGGCACATATTACTTCAGGAATTCAAAAAGGCAGAGGTCTTGATCTTTCTGCATCCTTCTCAGCAAGGTTGCCTTGAAAGGTTATGGTTTAATCCACATGCTGATTGCAAAGCATTTTATGTAAGGCTGATGGTGAACAAGCAGGAAAAAAATGCAGTGAGAGATGGCAAGAGATGATGGTTTATGCATTGCAACGGCATACCCCTCCTTCATATACATGTATTTATATCAGCCTGAATGCACTGTATCTACTGAATGCTATATGGGATGAGGAATGCACAGGCTAAAGGTTGAAAGGAAAATTTAATATCAGATTTAAACAGTGACTCGGTGACTTGAAGAGATAATTCCTGATGTGCCGGATCGGTCAGCACCAGAGTGGAGTGAGTGTGACTCAGAAGCATGGGCAAGAGTGGGGAGGGACAGGGAAGCAGCCAAGGCTGGAGAGGAGAACTTTGAGGGCAGTAGTGTGGGAGGACAAAGCACTTGGAAAGCTCTGTGAGCTGGAAGGATACTGTGGGAAGGAGCTGAGGGGTAGGTGAGTGCCAGCAGCCATGGCAGTGGGTGACGAGCAAATACCTCCTGTCTTCAGTTGGTGGAAGCTCTCATGAGCTCCTAAAATTCAGAGTAATGACTTTAGGAGCAAAGCAAAAATGAAGTGTGTGTGGGAGGAGTGCTGGCCTGGGGAAGGAGACTCAGAAAAAAAAATTCCCCAACGAAAAGTGTTGTAGGTTTGTTGCACCAAAATAATGTATCAGTGGAAGTGCCACACGATGGGAGAAGCAGGACTGGAATAAGGGCACCAGAGCCATGTTATGCCTGTGGCCTCGCAGTGTACTATCTCTTGAGCAGTGGGATGACATCGTTGCTGCTTGCTGCCTTGCTGGCGGTTTGCAGCATCTGTGATTTGGGGAGGGGAAGGTGCTACTCTTCTAAGGTTGTGAACCTCTGTGAACCATAGTGTCCTGGGCATAATCTGGGTGCTGTCATGCTAAGACAGGAATAAAAAGAAAGGCAGAAGAGAGTCCAGACCTTGAAATGCACCGCTGTGAGGTCAGTGCCTGAGCTTGAAAAAAGAATTTTGGTAAAGTTGACCTGGAGATGGGAGTCTATCAGCAGGCCAGAGGTGAGAAGTTGATTGATCTCAAAGAACTGGTAAAGATGATGCCTTACCCAGCTCAGCCACTGAAGGTTTCCCCAAGGAGGCAGCTGGGAGGCAGCCGGGAGGTGACCCACACAGTGGCCAGCCCCAGGGGATATCTTCTAGTGTCAGCCATGGGGAGAGATGGACTCAGGTGGACTGATGAAAGAAAGCACCGTCACGGGAGAGAAAGGATCTGGAAGGAAATCAGGCACACATCCCCTGATGCTCACGTGGTCCTTCCACAGCATGGAATGGAGTGAATAGGTGGAAGTGATGCCGAAGGGGAGCCTGCTGCTCCCAGCAGCATGGGAAATATGGCTCGTCCTAGAGCTGAGAGGAGCCAGACCACTGAGCAATGGCCAGGAGTGAGCTGTGAGGCTGCTTTTTAGGACAATCTTCTGTGTGCAATGTAAAGTGGTGAATATTTAACAATTACTCTGCCTCCTAGCAAGAAGACAAGACATGGGATCTGAGGGAAGGAGTGCCTGTTGGCTGCTGAAGAGAAGACAGGTCAGGGATCTGTTTACTTGAAGGTGTCAGCCTTTTCTGTCTCCTGTGAGGTTATTAGCTCTGATTCACTCCTGATGTACAGTAGATGAAATTTTATTGCAATTTGTGAGTAATTAATGCCCACTGCTCACTTTTTTATTCAATTAGGTGAACACATTCGTTGTAATAAATCTTAGATGAAATATGGTAGGGGAGAATAGTCCTTACATCAGTATTGACCAAATTTCATCAGCATACTTGTACTCCTATCCTAATTTCTTCGGCAGGCACAGAGGAGACACAGGATTTACCTAGAGTGGGTAAGGAAATCCCACACTACTACCAGGCCAGAAGCCAATGCTTTTCCAAACTTCCATATATTATTACCCAAACAAAACTTTCCTCCTTCAGCAGCGGTGCCAGCATTGGTGTTGATGGAGCAGCCTATGGAAAGAACTGGTTCAAGTCAGCACAGAGGTTTTGCAAACATGCAGGCAAAGGTGTTTTTCCTCCTTCTCAGTCACAAAACCACATCTGAGTCTGTAATTTACTCTTTTTGGTTAAAGCATTGTCTTGTAGCTCTCCAGAAAACTTGGGTATTGAGAAGAAAGAAGCCCCCCATTGTTACCCTGGCCTCTGAGCTGATCCCTTACAAGTCCTGCTGTCCTCCTCCATCAGAGCAACAGGCAGAGGCATGTTTGTTCCCTACTTTCCCATCATTGAGATATCATTTACTATTAAGATACAGAGGACCAGAGACCTCAAAGGCAGCAAGGGAAGATTTATAGCAGAGTGGCTGTCAGTTGCTTTGGTCTAATTAAATGGCTCCTGCCTCCTTGACTCGGTTCCAGTGCAGTGGAGCTTGACTTGTTAAGCATTAGGGAAGCGTCCTGACTGCTCACTGTTACTAATGCTTCAGCTCCAAAGTGTGATTGTTTGGCCGAAATAAGCTGTAAAAATCTGTCTCTGCCTTCCCACCCCTCTTTGCAGGCAGCTGGACATCTCTCCTGGTGGATGCCTGCACCTGGGACAGCAGCAACAGACTCCATGGAGTAAGCTGGATGAGGGGCTAGATGCTGCTCCCACCAAACCGCTGCCACCCTTGAACCTCTTTGGAGGTGCGGGCACTTCTCCTCCTCTCTGCCTGCTTTTCAGAGGGTGCAGTGAGAACCTGGCAGTAGAAGAGCACTCTGGAGATGAGGACCAGCCTCAGTGTGGTCCCATGAAGTCCTCTCCCTATGACCCTATGTCTTTCAGGCAGGGGCTCTTCCCCTCTTCGCCCAGAGCCACCCTGCCTCTCCTGGGGCACTTCCCAGCCTTCCCTGCCACTCTCCATATTTCTAAATATCTGGAAGCAGAGCCTACAGAGTTGTTCCCAGGTAATTCACCTGATACCTTCCACCCACTTTTTTTTTGTATCAGTGAAGTAAGGAACAGGTCACAGTTTGAGTAAATGTGTCTATTATCCTCAGTCACTTGAATTATTTTTGATTATGGATTACTCTTTGTGTCTCATTAGCAAATTGGCTGGTGTTAGTCATCAGAGCACATGCCATCCAATTGGCTGTTCATATCATACGTTATTCCCTCCTTTCCCTGATTGGGTGAATGAAATTTTATTAAGCAGCATCCTTCTTTGTCCCTGGTTTGCACATGATGCATGAACATTTGTAGCTACTTGGCAATTCTGTTGTGAGACAATAAAAGAGCTTTTCAAAATGCCAGGAGAGGAAATACAGTGTGAATACTCTTGCAAATATTTACTTGTGCTCTTATTTGCAATATTTTATTGTGTAATGGATTTAATGATGCTATTTATCAAATAATTATGACTGCTGTCTTTAATGAATTCAAATTTAACTAAGCAATTTCCAGAAATATCTGACAAAATTAAGAGAAAATTTCAGTTCACAAAATGCACAAGAAAGGGGAAATCATTATGAATAATTTCAGCTATTTGGTGCTTAGATATTGCACAAGTGTGTGTTTCACAAGCACCTGAGAGGAAAAACAGAGAGTTACCTCAGATATAATGACAAATTAGCAGATGCTAAATTTCCACCTCCTCGGTTTGGCAGCACCAGTTAGGATGCAGTGGACCAGCCTTTTCCGTGCAAGTAGGGCTGAGCAAAGACAACCACATATAAAGGTCTGTTCCTTCAAGGCAGAGCTGTGATAAAAGCTGTATATGACAAACCTGGGATGTTTTCAGGCTTTGGGAATGGTTTTACAAGCAGGGCTACCTCATCCCCGTGGCCTTCCCAGCTCTGCCCTACAGCCCTGGCCCCGATGCCGCCCCTTTCTGCCCCATGGGAAAAGAGGAAAGGACATCCAGCAGAAATGGGGGTGTCTAAGAGTCCCTCAAACTTAATGCATTGGCCAGACAACTCTGGTCATGGAGCTGTGACTGATGTTTATTCACTCCAAACCAAGGAATTGGATGTGGAGATACTATCCTTCCCTACTTCTTTTCTGCTGTGCATTATACCTCTGAGGCTTCCAGCATCCACACAGATAATTTTTTTGTCAACTGATATATCTTTGTTGGAAAACAAGAACTACAGAAAATGTTGAATTTCAGAGGCATTAAAGAAAACACAGAAGAATTTAGTGAAACCTTCCTGAGATGGGCAGCAGCTGTGTTTTTCATGCTTTTCTTTGAAGGATCTTCAAGGGTGTGTTCCAGAAATACTGAAGACAAGGTCAGTCTCCAAGTCCAGTCCCTTCCCCTGGTAGCTGAGGCCTGGACATCTTCCTGTGGCAATGACTTGAAAGGCTCTGTCCATATGTCTATTAATTCACTAAGCTGAAAGTGGTGGGCTGCAAAAGTCCCTCAAATTCTATGGAATCTAGGCCAGGTCTATGGAAAAGAAGCAACAAGGACACATTCTCAGCCTAGTCTGAAGGAATGAGTAGGGAACATCAGAGAATGGGACCATCTCCAAAACACCCAAGTTTCACTGAAATCAAACACACTCTTTCCTCATCTGATTAAAATGAAGGCACTGCCTTTTTTCCACACTGCTATTTTGACTTGTTTGAATATGCAACACCAGCCTCTATTTCCAAGAAATGCATTAAATGTGGATTCTTGGAGAGCCAAGATCCTCTTTACTAGTTCTGAAGCACCCAAATCTTTAAAGCAAGAAATATTTCCTCCAGCTGTCCATGCATGAAGTTGATTTATGACTAGTTTTCTGTTCAAACCACTGTAATTTTGTGAAATGATAGCAGTATTGATTCCAGCAAGAGTTTCACTTGGCTGAAACTACCAGGCCAGAGGGACTAAATGGAGCCTTGGAGTGAATAATATAGCTTTCCACTTTATCAATTTCATCTGTTTTGCTCCCCACCTTCACTTAACAACCTACATCTCTTCTTTCCTTCCTTCTTTTTCCTTTAAGGCACTGGTCTTTTGCTGTGGTTCACAGCTCTAAATGATTGAGTGTATTTTCTTACCTGAGAACTCTGAGCAGCATCAAAATACAAGCTGAGCAATGAATAGACTGCTTGACATCTCCAAGTGGTTCATGTTGTTGTGTGGGAAGCTGAATTCTGGCTCAGAAACACACTGAATTATGGAGGTGAAAGAAGAATATTTTTTTTTCATGGAAGAAAAGATTTCTAGTTTAGTTTTCATTAAAATAACAAGCAATCATAAATATTTGCTTAGAAGAACTGGGAAGTTACTCAGACTGAGCTAGATCCTGCTCTCAGTTACACTGATGTGAATGAAGATAAACATTGCTGAAGACAATGACAGTATCTTGGCTTAAAACTGGTGTGAATACCAGTTCCACAGACAGAAAAATCCTCACCTGTGTAGAGAGAAACAAAGAGGAGTTGGATGCCATTTCTGGACCTGTGACCTCAACAATGGTCTAATTTCGAGAATAAGTAAGAATTGCAGATGAATTCTATATACATTCCATCCACACTCTCTGTGTGCAGGTGTGTCTGTGCTTCCATTTCTAGTCAGAGTGAAAAAAACCCAGAAGACACAAATGATTCAGTGGTGCTATTAATTCAGCCATAGGCACAGCCTATATGTCAGCATAAACCTTCAGTAGCCTCACCAGCTACTGAAACTGCTGCTTCTGCATTTGCTTTCTCTGTACTTACTTATTTATTTAAATTTCAGAAAACCAGGAGGCTATAAAGGTGTTAGGAAAAAATACCACTCAGAAAAATTAAGAAAAATATTAATATCTTATTTTTCTTGGCATACATACAGCATAGATCCATTTTTGCAAATGGACCATCCAGTGCTTGGCAAGTACATTAGATGTTTGATGATTTTGAGGCCAGCGTTCAGGAGAAAAAAAGGGCAAATAATGCAAACAGATTTTAGCACAATCAAATAATAGCTTAGTCTCTATCACGGGAAACATGGTTTAAAGTAAAGCTGAGACAAGCTGCATTTCTCCCAAACACTGCACACAGCAGTGTGGTTCCAGCACGGGGATGTCACCAGTCAGCACGCGGGGTCAGGTTTGAAGGTGGAGGTGGGTCGCTGCCTCCATGCTGGTGCTAAACAGGCCCATGGTGGCCTTAAAAAAGCTACTGCCTGCAGCCCATCCCCTCAGCCCCAGGGACAGAAAAACGCAGGTAATGGCTCAGCAGCTCCCAGTTGCAGAGAAAAAAGTGCACATCGTGATGCAGGAGGGAGAATGCTCCTGCTTGAGAACCAAGCCAAGCATGAAATTAGTATTTCCTTTACAGTATTAAAAAAAAAAAAAAAGAAGAAGAAGAAGAAGAAAAGGAAAGCCTGTAACATGGGAATAAATGTAAACTTGAAAGCCTGGGAACGGGCTTTGAATATCCTTGTGAGAAGGGGAAGGCTTTGACAGGTTCACTTCTCTCCCTCCCCATTAAGCAACACGGCACTGAAGAGGTCTAGGATGTGCTGCACAGTTACGTTGTGATACCCAACCTGCTCCCTGGGTGAAATGCCTGTAGGTCTTGTATTCTCAGCCCCCCCGCAGGAAAAATCTCACCCATGGGGTGTAGGTACGGCCTGTGTAAGTTTTCAAACCCTCAGGAATGGATTAGGAATGGACACTTGGTGGTTCCCCAGCTCCCAAAGACCACTGCAGAAAGCTGGTGGGGTTTCAGAAGGGCTTTCCTGTGGACAAAAGGGAAAGTAGTGCTGTGCAGGGCTGTGCATCAAAGGACATTTCTGCTTCCATGGTTGCGTTTCATGCAATCCTTTGCATTTCTTCACCTCTCCACTTCCTTTAAAGAACCACATGGAAAGATGTTGTTTTTGGAACCATCTTCACTGAGACAGACCAAAACTGGGGTGTGAAACTAGAGCCCGGACAACCTGAGAGGTATGGGATTTAATCAAAACTGCATCCTAATTTCCCCAGAAGAAAGTTGCTCAGGAAATTGTAATTTTATTTGTGGTTTTCCTCCCCCCACTTTTTTTTTTTGTTTGTTTGTTTGTTTTGACACCCTCAAGTCAGCACTGCCCTGCCCTTTTCTCCAGTCGGCCGTTTCCTGGGGAGGAGTTTTGCCGGCCCTGAGCCCAGCACAGCATGGCCAGTACCGTTCTCCTGGCTGGCTCAGCGCAGAACCCCGCAGCATCCCTGGTGCTCCGCAGGGGAGGCAAACTCTCAGTTTAGCTGTCACCATCAGCAGCTGAAGCAAAGCAAATGAGCACCGGGGACTGGCAAACACCCTGGATGGCAGGCACACAGCCTCCCCCAGTGGGGAAGAGCCAAATCCACCTGGAATGGGCGTATTTTAGAGGGTGCTGGGGTGGGTGGCAGGCAGGTAAATACCCAATATGTCATCAACCTACAGCCTTTTTTCCCCTGAAAGGTGTGAGATGAAGGAGGACAGATGGCCATTATGCCTTGAAAGCAATTGATCCAACCTTCTGCATTTTGGGCACAACACACAACTACCTGAAAGGAGGTTGTAGTGAGGTGGGGGTCAGTCTCTTCTCCCAGGCAACAAGCGATAGGACAAGAGGAAATTGTCTCAAGTTGCACCAGGGAGGCTTAGACTGGATATGAGGAAAAATGTTGTCAGCAGAAGGGCTGTCAAGCACTGGAACAGGCTACCCAGGGAAGTGGCTGAGTCACCTCCCTGAGGTATTTAAAAGACATTTAGATGTGGCACTTAGGAACATGGTTTAGTGATGGACTTGGCAATACCAGGTGAACAGTTGAACTCAATGGTCTGAAAGATCTCTTTCAACTTAAACAATTCTACGTAAAAGAGCAAAATTGTGGAAACTGTAGCACACTTTTCAGCACAAGGTAAAAAGCTAAATGAATTCCTGTGGATTTTTTGTTTCTGAAAAGCCTGTATTTGGGAAATATGCTTGGAACTAAGCTTCACTTGCTCTGTTCTCCTGCTTCTGCTGGGTTGAGCTGTTGCAGGTTCATAAGGTCTGATGTGCAGCAATGCTACTGCTCAGTGCACTCCCTTTTTTTTTCCCTACCATCCATCCAATTTTTTTGTCACTTGAGAATCCTGAAATTTTGCTTTGAAAAGCCAGGATCTCCCCCTAAGTCATCAAGCTGCTGTTCCTCCTCTCAGCTAGAAACCCTACATGCCTGTTTAAAACGGCAAAATAATTCTGGTTTTTCCCTGCAACTGCTGTTTCAGAGACAGCCCAGCCAGTGCAGCAGGAGATGGACTCTGGACACTCTGCAGTATATACTTTTCCCACAAAATGCCCTTCTGGAAGGGGTCTGACAGGAGGAAGCAGCTGCGGTGAGGAGCCGCTTGGCGTGCTTGGGGCCCCACCACACTTTGGTCCCTTTCCCTTGGCAGGCTGCCTCCCTCCTCCTGCCCCTGGTGCACCCTCAGGCCTTTAAATTCCATGACAGCACTTTGGTTTTGGAGAAAATAATAATTAGAAAGAAAAAAAAAAAAAAAGAAAGAAAAAGCGGAGGAAAATTCCTCCTTGATTGCTGAGGCACTGATGGCAGGACCCCTCCTTCCCTGCTGAAGCACTTAATCAGGCCGGGCCCCCCTCCCCTGCAGCAGCAGGTGCCCGCCGAGGTGACCTCGTGAAATCTTCTCATCACCGGCAAATGGCCCTGATAATGGCACAGCGGGTGCCGAGCGAGGCCAGCTCTTAGCAAGCGCAGAGGAGCTTCACCGGCGGTGCTGGAGATTCCCATCCCTCACCAACGCTGGCAGCGGGGAGGCTGCTCCGCCACTGCTCTGGGCAGTTCCCTCAGGCTCTTGCTGCCGGATGCTCAGCCCCGAGTCCTGGTGCTGATGGCGCAGCCCAGCACTCTCGGTTTTAAGAGGGAGGACTTAAAGGACTTCCACTAAAGTGGCTTCCTTGGGCAGTGCGGAAAGAATGGGATTTCTGGATTTCTGAGGAAAGGAGCCATCAAGAGGCCACCTGGGACACAAACTGACTTGACTGACCATTTCCATTGGCATTTCACCTCCTTTTTGCTTACAGCCATGTGGCTGCAAGACAGGCAGGGACTTGCTGCTCATCCTCTGGGAAGTTGTGCTTTCATATATGGTGCCCATATGGGACCTTATTCCAAATCTGATCCAATCCTTCTGGACTGTGGAAGAAAGCACAGTGGTGGCATAACCTAGTGATTTCCCCTTGACTTCCACACCACGAATACTGATGCCTTCCCCTAACCCACAGCTCTCTGCCCTGGGCATTAGCAGTATTACGTGGCTGCCTTACCAACTTTACTCGAGGTGACGTGATTACAGCCCCTGTCTCCTCTGGATAAATGTCTTCAGTTGCTCAGCAACCTCCACACCGGGATTAAATTAACTTTGATTACAATTACAGACAGCACGAATCAGCCTGCACCATCAGAAGAAAGCAGAGCATGGGCTGTTTTTTCCTGTAGGATTTTCTTCCGAAAATGCTGCCATTGTGGGGTGGGGGAGCAGAATCGCGTTTCTGCTCTTTCCCCTCCTTGCTTTGTGCTGAGCACAGATGTATCCCAACTCTGATGCTTTAAACTGCAGAGTCGGATTGAGCACAAAAAAATTCATTTACATGCCTGAAAATATTTCCTTGCATGGGGAAGGAAAGCAGAGAGGAGGCCCAAGTGCTGAAAGCACCTTTGCTCTTACGCCAAGGTCCCAGATCTTCCTCTGGTGAAACCAATAGGCTTAAATACAGCTACTCATCACCCCCAATAAGGTCGTTGCTGTCACCTCCTCCAGGTACTCAAATTAATAACAGGAATGTGCAGTTATTGTATATGGCTTCACGGTTCCATGGAGCAGACTTCCTGGCTAGGAGGAGCAGCTCCAAGAACCCCCTGGGCACCGAAGATTGCAGAGGACCAGTCGGGCAGAGATCAGACCTATGGGAAACGAAGTGGGAGGATTAATCATCTCTATCTGCAGCTCTTGGTCTTCTGTGCCTGCACCTGGAGCTGCTCCAGATAGTTTTGTGGTGCCCAGCATCTCACTGTGTGGGGTGCAGAGGGGTGCACCTGGACTGTAAGGAAAGCCTTTGCCTAGGATCTAGAAAACTGAGGGTTGCCTGACATTTACTGTTCATTTACTCCTGGCCTTGGGAAGATCAGCTGTTCTGTTCTCTGCTCTTGTACCTCTTCGTTTGACCACCTCCTCTTAGCCAAACCAGAGCCTCTCTTTCCCCGGTCTCCCCTCTTTCCCTGGTTTCCCCATTTCCCTGGTTTGTGGCTCAGGAGAGCTGAGTGCTGCTAGCCAACACCAGCCTGCAGGAGACACGCTGTCATTGCTCTGAAGGAACGACTGAATGGTGTTTCTTCGGGTAAGAGCCTCTCTCCAGTAGGCAGAGAGGAAAACAGTGCAGAGTGGTGTATTAGCGTGGGAACTGGGGCTGGCAGCACCAGTGAGAGGCACATAGAGCCTGGGTGCAGATAAAATTGAGGTTTGCTTTTTAGATGCCTTAGTAAGGGAGCAGTGTTTCTTTTCTCCCTGGGCAAAGAGGAAGAGGAGGAGGAGAAGGCATGGCAGGGCAGCGGCTTTTGCTCCTCTCTGTGGTTCCCCAACCAGGAGATTTCTGCCAGTGTGGTAGGTAAAGGCATTGTCTGCTGCAGGAATTGGCCAGCAGCAAATGACTGTTCCCAAGTGGGAGTGGGGAAGGAAGTGTGGAGGATCATTACATTTAATGTAATTACTCTGGATTTAGAGCAGGGTATGCGACAAAGGAATTTGGTTTTCTCTTTTTTTCCTCCCTCCCTGCCTTAATATTCAAAAATATAGGGGTCTGGTCAAGCCAGCCTTGGGATCCAAAGGGGCTCTTTGTAGTGCTCCTTAAACAGGGACTCCCCCGGCCTTGCACCAGTAGAGGTAACATGGCAGAACAGTTTATAAATAGGCCTAGAATTTTGCCAAGGCTGCTGCTGTGCAGAGGTCTGATGCAAGTGTCCTGCCCCAGCATCCTCTACCAGGCAGGCTCCCGTGCTGCTGGAGCTGCTGCCCTCCCAGCTCTGCCAGGGAAGAGTTGGAGCTGCTCCTCCGCCTTCTGCCCATTTCCAGCACAGGAGACACAGCCACAGAGGCCAACATAGTGTTCCCTTTGCTGGGACCCACCAACACATCTGCGCCACTTGCAAAACAGAAGTGGGTGGGATATGGGGCTTTGGTCCACCCACTCCACCTTCCACAGCTCTCATTTTTGCCTCCGTTGTTCACTGCTGGGGGAGAGGGAGATGGCCCAAAAGCTGTGGCAGTGCTGTCCTGCTCCCTCAGGAATGCGCCTCTCCTCAGCACCCTCTGCACTGGGATTGCACCCCTGTCCTGGCATGGACCCCCTCGGTGCCAAGTACTGACCTTCACCCTGGGGCTCCCAAGGCTTGTCCATGCAAACTGGGCTGGGGCCACCTCCTGCTGGATGCCTTCATGGGTTATGCGGGGAGGTCCCCAGGCTGTGGCAGTGGGCAGCTACCCTGGGAAAGTGCCTGGTCACGGTCCGTCAAAGCTCACAGCTGTCTTTCAGCGTCTGCTTTCTCTCTCTCATGAGTATCGTGATGTTTCCTGACACTTTCACCTTCCTCTTCCTTGAGTGTACCCAGGGGAAAGTGTCTTTGACTCACATTCCTGTTTCACCGTGACGCATTTCAGCCCTGCTGCAGCCTGCTCTGACCACTCGCCTGAGCGCAGCGCCAGCGATTCGCCAGGATTTGTCTTTCCTAACAGCATTTCTGATGAGGAGCCTTTGCATAGTCCTCCTTTTGCAGATCTTGGTCAAAGAGATCACTCTGATCTTGAGATCATCTAAAAGTTGCCAGTCCGTGCTCACCTTTTGTAGTCAGGCTGGATCTCCAAACAGCTTAAATTTGGGTTTCTTTTGCCTGTTGCTATAGGAAGAAAGCTTGAGCTACTGCTTGCAAAGGTATCATCTCAAGGGATTTTGATACCCTCAAGTTGTTGTTTCATCAGTGGTGATGGAGACATCTAAAACTAGATGCCCAGGTATTTTCACTGCCCCTCACAGTCATCTCAACAGCTGTAGAAACACAGTTCCTGGCCATGGAACTCACACACGTCAACCTACAGCATCTGGCGGAGGTGATGTCTGTCCTCTGTTTCCCTTTCAGGAACAAGAGTCCACAGCACCCATTTCTCCTATTCAGATAAACCCAACTTCCAGAATATGAAGAACTTTGGGTCCATTTCAATACTTATTTGCTAACACAAAAGTCAAGTGCCTCCATGATTTAATATTCTTCAGGAAGTAATTGGATAGAAGTCCTTTGTTTCTTTTCCTCCTGTCATCTTGCATTTGTTTAATTTTGCTGTCGTGACATGAAGTGACAGATCCCATGCTCCGTTTTTACAGATAGCAAAACTCTGGGATTCTTCTTTCTGCATTGTTAGAAATTTATGTATTCTCCCCATTCACTCGTACATCACTATTGTGTCAGATTACTGACCCCCTTAAGAATGAATGCATTTTAATACAGCTGACCCAGAAACCTCCCAGAGGGGAGATAAAGCCTAGCTCTGAGAACCAGCTGAATTTGCTGTAGCTTAGAGAGGAATCAAAGAGGGGTCCAAAGTGGGCAATGGCTCAGTGCCATGGTTATTTCCCATTAATATGCCCACATTTCCTGCTGCTCGCAGCGTTCTGGTCCCAGCGTTGCATCCACTCCTCCAACTGGGAAGAAGCTGCTCACACAGAATTTTCAGCAATGCTTTTGTGGAGATACAGATTCAAGGGAAGGCACAGGGCTGTCCCAGAGACCAGGGAACCTGATGTCCGTCACAGCAGGCATTGAGGGCAGATATTACTCAAGCACAATGCCCACAAGGGCAGGAAGGCAGGGGACGCGGCTGCCTGCAGGGGCTGGGGAGGCGCATTGCAAATAACGCCTCCTACTACATTTGCCTGGCTGGCAGTGTTCCTGTCACTTCTCTTTAAGGAATATTTCCCATAAGAAAGGAGAAACAGTAGGAAATTGCAGATTCACACTTGTATGTAAATGTGAAACTGCAGAGAGCAGGAGAAAAAAATGTTGTCTTTTCTCTTTCTAGAAGTTTTTATACAGTTTCCTCAAATTTCATGCAGTAAATCTTGCTCCCTGTCCATTTTAGCAAGTTGTTTTAGAATGATTTCTGTAAAATGCATTCGAAGCCCGAAGGATGTGCTCAGTTCTGAAGACCACAGGCGAGTAGCACTTCTACTTCTTTTGCTTTGAGGTTTCTGAGTCAAGTGTTTGTGTCCCGGTAGGGGTCTTTGGTTCAAAGGAAATGTCTTCAGATTATAGCTGTGGCAAATTGGGGGGAATTTGTGTCACCTTGGATGACTCCAGTTACCCATCATGTTATTCTAACACCTTCCCCAAGCACCACAGGCCGTAGGTGTTTAATCTCTGTACTATAGTGCCAGTGACCAAACAAAGACCTTTCAGGCAAAACTTTCAATTTACAAATTGCATGTTGAATGTTAACCTCAAGCAGTTTATAATGGCCGCAGCGTTATTAGCCCTAGGAGTCTCGTTCTGCAGTGGCCCTGGCAAGGACTTTTCCTTGTGGGAACAGCAGATGAGGGTGGAGCCTGCCCACGCGTTTGGTTTGCCACCACAGCCAGTCTGACCATGTGGAGCCTGTGTTCACAGAAGGGATGGAACCTACTGCCCATGAACTTCCCCCCCAGCACTGCTGAGGTCACCATGAAGGTACTTCAACCCAGCAATATGTTTTGCACCCGTCCCCCGAGGGACCAAACCCTCCATAGTGCTTTCCCTGTTTCCCACAGATAGAGAACACTCGTTTAACCTATCAACACAGCAACACAGCGAGGAATGAGCCTTTCTGCTGTTTTATTGCTGATGATCAGGGATGGAGGGATGAATCAGAAAGTGGCTAAGTTCATTTGCTTAATCTTCCAGGGTAGTGAAGACTGGGTAGGCTCTTCTAATCCGTATCTGCCTTCCCTGAGGGGGGTATGAAAGCCAAGAGGAGAAAATAGCTGAGGTTTCAGATCTCAGGTTGATTTTGCAGCATGGCCAAAAAAAGAAAGCAAGCTACTCCTCTTGTTTGGAGCTGAAGAACATTTGCTCTGGAAGCCCTTGAAAGAAAATAAACACCGCGCAATATGGTGTTGTTTGTACAATCAGTTTTCTGTGAAAAACTCCACTTTAAATAGTTACAGAGATCTGGATAGTGGTGATCACACGTGTGGATTTAAGGGCTATGCAGTAGCCAGGGTAATATTTATACAAATGCCTAATTAGAGAATAAAGCAAGTCACACAGAAAGATGCATTTCTGAGGTCTGCTCTCCTTGTCTCCGATACAAACAGACCCACAGATATGCATATATGTATAGATATACACATACATGTATGTATATATATGTATGTATGTAGGTATATATATGTACATATACACACACTCGCGTTTGTTGAGATCTAAGGCCCATTTAACAACCTGGCTTTAAGACTCATGATGAGATTAACCGGGCATGGTAATTGTATGCACTTGAAAATTACTTAGCAATTATACTTGAAGTAACCAAGAATTTCTATGATGAATACCTTAGGATTTTAATTCTGAAAGAGGTAAGGACAAGGTTAACAAAGATCTAGTTTGAAGAGAGCTGAGCACTAGATAATTATCCTGTGCTGCTGTGTATTTACAGCACGTACTGTTGCCATGAATCTTCAGACCTGTTGCAATGTAATGATTTCTGTTTTCCATAATATGAAATGAAAAGGCTTGGGATTGCCTGTTCAAATCCATGGATATTTTTTGTCTGTGGTCCAGAGAGGGGACCTGGCTGTCTCTCAGGTCACTGCAGGTGACTTATCCCACTGTCCTTTCCTCATGCATCAAGACATGGATTGAGGTTCCAGATATCAGGCACCTGTTTTGGAAATTTTCATGGACAAGGATTTAAAAGATCTATGTTCAGAAACTGAAGCATTTGAACTCTTAAAAAATGTGGTGTTGCTTTCCTGTGTCAGCTGAACTAAGGGGAAGATGGAGGATTGGTACACAGAAGCACACTTTTTTCATCTTCAAACTCTGTGCATTAAAAGCAAATAAGCCATAAATTTCTCTTGCTGTCCTCAGCCCCCCCAGGGCTTACAAGGCTGTGGTCCTGTTAGGAGCTGGAGGGATCAGGGCTCTCAGCCCTACGGGGGACCAGGGTGTGGTTTCAGCAGCCAGGCTTGGCGTGCTGGGTCTTCAGCGGCTGGGTGGGTGTCCTCAGGTGTGGTGTCAGTCACCCAGTGTGCAGGCAGGACTGACACCCTCCTCACAGCAAACAACAGGCAGAGCTCAGCTTGTCCTCAGCAGTCTTCGATGGAGTTGCACAAGCAAAGGGTTTCATCTTCGGTGCCCAGGCAGCGTGAGCGGGGGAGAGGTGGGGTTGAATGAAATCTCTGCAGCACTTTAGTTCCCAAGTAAATATCTAATTAGAGAAATGTTTGATTTCAATAATAAATGAGCAGAATATCGGGAGACATGAGTACTGGCAAAGTACATCTACAGCAAAGTCTTTGCAATGGGGGCATTTATTGGCCTGCCCTCCTAAGGTCCTCTTGTAAGTGGGAAAAGCATGTGTGCAGCTGCTGAGGGTAGGGCATGACTTTCCTCGCTCTTGCTTGAACAATTTGGAGGCACCCATCGGCAAACCCACCCTCATCAATTCTGCATCTTCCTGAAAATGTACTTTTAAGCACCTTAATTGCATTTCAGAGATAACCCTGCAGGCAAAGTGACAGGAAGAGAAACCATATGGAGCAGTTTGGCGGTCAGGCTCTTTGTTTTAAATCAATCAAACATCTGCGGCTAATGTAGCTTTGGGCTGCTCCTCAGGAAACATTAGCCCTATTAGTCTGGGCTGGCAGGAACACAAAATAATATATTTATGGACAAAGCACATGTGCATTACTGGTGGAGAGCAAGCGGAGGAGGAGGAGGAGCAGGAGGAGGAGGAAGAGAAAATCTGTGGTCAGCACTTTGCCTTCTCAGGAGGTCAGCTCCAACAAGCGAAGAGCAGGAATGTGGAGTCTGGTCTCCTTGTCCTAGCCCCACACCACCCACTTCTCTTCCTGGTAGCAGCCTCAAGACCTGCTGCCCCAAGCTCTGAGGGGAAAGACCACCCAAAAAAAGCTCTGTGGCTTCTTACCTTAAAGGAAATGAGGTGGGACAGTGCAGTGGGATGTGTTGCAGTCTGCAGGGGCAGCAATGGAAGAAAAGCACCAAGTGGTGGGGCTGCCCATGGGGCTATGTCTGACTCCCCACAACACCACATCCCCGTAGGACTGATAGACCATGGCAGGCACAGCACGGGTATCACATCTCAGCCCTCCCAAGCGGAGTCAAGCACCTTGCACACAGGGGGCTGTGTGTTACCGGGCTGAAAACACCATTTCACACCAGGGACTACAAAAGCCAGAGGTGGGCTGGTTCTCTGTCTTGTGTTCCCTTTTAAATCTAGATTCTCCTCTCGTGTGGTGTCTTTATGTGTGCTTAGGTAACTGCTTAGCAGCAGTGACAAGGATGAGGTGGGAGATGGAAAGGGTGGCAAGGCTTTTTCATTTCCATTGTCATGCAGGCAAATACAGATGCATTTGCAGGTGTATCAATAAATGAGAGGACCGAGGACATAAGCCTGCCACACAGCACTTCTCCAGTCTGTCCACCCATACCCCAGTTTCCTGGGAAATGGAGAACCATGACTGAGAGCATGAAGAGCAGGAGTTTTGGGGTGGCTTTGCAGCCAGCCACTGCCCCTGTGTGGGAGGTAATTTACACTAGAGAAACTTTAGAAGGTGTGAAAATACTGTATGTACTTTTAATTAATTCCCCAACCCTCTTTTTAGGCTTCTTTGTTTCTATTTCCTGCAGGGGGAAACTGAAAAGCCTATGACACTAGGGGGGACAAGGTAGAGCAGCCATATTTATATTTTCTAAGGAAAAGTACGTCACTGACACATTTTGATTCTGCCAAAACAAAATGTTGTGAACCCTGAAAACACAAACAATTGTCTAATTTAAGAAAAAACTCCAGCTTATTCAGAATAAGGAGTTGTATATTAGGTAGACTGATACAAACCTTAATGACTGAGACCTGCCCCTTAGTGACACTCTGAAATAATGACACAGCTATGACATTTCAACTAGATTTTCATTCCAGCACTAGATGAACATGTCTTCCAAAATATAGTCTAATTAATCCATTTCTATTTTTTCTGATGCTAACAACACTGGGTAAAGTCAGGGATTTGGGAGTGCCTTAACTGTGACTTTCCAAATTTTATTATGTTTTATTCTATCTTTGCACCTCTTAGATTATAATGGCAGGGGCTGAAGACAGGAGGGTGGCAGAATGTGCAACTTGGGTATTATTTGTTTAATCATACACCCATGGATGCATTTAGCATTAGTGTGTATGTATCTGTTTGAGAAGTTTCCTCTTTTGCCCAGGTTGAAAATATTAGACTGGTACGGTGACTGTGAAATGCAAAGACAACACTTTTACATAAAGGAAACGTAATGACTTAAATCTGGAGAATACCAGCTCTATTTCCATTCCTGCTTTTTCATGCCCATGCCCACATGCAGGCTCTGGCTTTCCTGCAGGGATGCAGAGAAGCTAGGCTGGTTTTGTTAGGCAGAAGCAGGTAACTCTGCATGCCCCACAGACCTCCCCACTGCAGCTCACACCACTCACATGCCCCTCATTGTCCTCCTGCCCACATCCTCTCCCCATACCTTGTGCTTTTCCAAAATGTGTGTCAGCTCCCAGTGTTTTCAGTTGCACTAAGACCATTTCTGCCGGGGGAAATATCGCCATTTCTGAGCGGACATGTCATTCCACCTTCCTCTTCTCTAAAGGGATGGATGAGTTCTGCCAGCTCATGACTCCCATTCTCCCAGGAGGGAGCTCCATCCCCTGTGAAATGGGGCAATCTCTGGGACAGCCATTATTGCCATTTCCTGTTCCAGAGTGTGGCGAAGCTTCCATGCTCAATGGCAGGAGAAGGGCTCACCTTACCTTCCTTCGAGAGCCTGTGAATGCAAGCTGTATGAAACACTTTGTCCCTAAGAAAAGGCTGGAGAAACATCTACACTACACATTTTCTCTGGTGCATTCACGAGAAGGCAAAAGTCTGAAGACTGCTGCTAAATTTGTCAAAGGATATATTTTCCAAAGTACTTTAACTCATGCAAATTATCCAATTTATTTGCAAATTTTTTAAAAAATCCATCGTCTGCTCAAAAGAGTAAGTGCTGTAATGGTGCCAGAGACACATTGCATCCGTATCAGTCACTCACCACCTTCTCCAAGTGCAAAGAAACAGCACAATTCTCAGCAGCAGCGCATTATGCAAAACACTTTTTTCCAGCATCGCAAGCAAAAGTTTTCCTTGGGTCATCCAGAGCTGAGGGGCTTCAGGAGGAAACTAAGGGATAAGTCAGCTGTGAGTATAGGGAAACTGCTGCTGGTGGAGCTTCCCAGTGCAGCCAAGGGTCTCCTGGGAGGGTGAGAAGAATACACAGGAGGTGTTTCTGAGTGGGAAAAATGGTAGAGGGGAGTTTGCTTTGAAAATAATGTGTGCTTCCACCCATAGACCACATACCATGATGGGGAAGTACAAGAGGTAGCTACGGTCTTGCAGTAGACTTCTGAGCATTGGCTCCCCCATGGTCCCCTCCGGCGGCTCAGCAGAGCAGGGACCTGTGTTTTGGGGTCACAGAGTGGGATGGCATCCCAGGCAGCACATAGGGTTTGAATGGACTGAATTTCCACAGCTTCCACAGAGGATAGTACAGTTAGGAGTCATCCTAGTCCATACGGTCAAAGACAATCATCGTACACAATATATTTGAAATCATCAGCTACAACAGCGGGAAGGTTTTTCTTTCTTGACCCATACCTTGTGGGAACACTTTTTCCAAGGCAAGGGAGTGAGATCTTCTCATCAGGAATGATAGGAACTCAAACCAAGGGTATCAGTTCTTCCCTGTGCAGCTGAAGGTCTCTCATAACATTACAGGGGTCATCTACAACCTCTCTGGGCAACCTGTTGCTGCATTTTACTACCCTCATTGTAAAAAGCTTCTTCTTTATATCTTATGTAAACCAACCCTAAAAAGCCATTTTCCCTTTTCCTAGCACTACACGCTGCTGTAAAAAGTCCCTCTCCAGCTCTCCTGTAGGCTCCTTTTAGGTACTGGAAAGCTTCTCAAAGGTCTCCCTAGAGCCTTCTCTTCTTCAGGCTGAATAATCCTAACTCTCTCAGCCCGACTTAATAGGAGAGGTGCTCCAGCCCCCTGATCATCTTCATGGCCCTCCTCTGGACTCACTCCAGCAGGTTCACATCTTTCCTGTGCTGATGACCCCAGAGCAGGACACAGTGCTCCAGTTGGGGCTCATGAGAGCAGAGAATCACCTTCTTTTGGTGCAGCCTGGGATGCGGTTGGCTTTCTGGGCTTCCAGTCACCTCTTGCTGGGTCACGTCCAACCTTTCATCCACCAGCACCCCCAAGTCCTTGTCAGCAGAGCTGCTCTTACTCTGTTCACCCCCAGCCTATACTGATACTAGGTTTTGCCCCAACCCAGGTGCACAGTACCAAGTCATCTTTAGCCCATGGCCCCCGAGCTGGGCCCCTTTGGCCTCTTGCCCCTTCTTTAGTTGTTCATTGAGGAGGCTGCGCTCAGGTGGGCTGCAGCAGCCCTCTACAAACAGGCAGTGAGGAGCCTTGCCCAGCCTGTGTGGTGGGTTCCCAGATAAGGTGGGCTGTTAAAGGCTCTTTGCTTCTTCACTCTGACTGGAACTGCCTCTGTGACCTTTGCAAGACCCATTGTCCCGCAACACAAAGGGCACCTCTAACCTTCCCCCTAGGTACCAAATTAAACAACGTTTGTTTTCTTTTGCTGTCAGCAGGTTCTCTAATTATTAACTGTGCAGAGGACTCAGGGTTTACGCCATAGGTTACTTCCTCTTGCTGGGGAAAGGTGCTCTCCACAAGCCACGGGCTTGTTTGCTCCTCGCGCTCCTGCAAGATAAGAAAGACATTGAACAATGGGAACCCAATCATCTTCCTTTTTCCCCCTTGACCATTACTTCGATTCATGGCACTTTTTTGTTTGCCACTGATGAGTAATGAGCTATTTCATCTTCATTCCAGATCTATGCAAAATGACAGGTACACATCATGTAATGTAAAAGATATAGAGATTTAACCTCTTGGCCCAGTAAAGCACTGCTAATAACATGTGCCTTAGAAATACTGCTGTAGTGGCAGAGGGAAGAAGTATTTTTTTTTGAATCTACCTTTGATTAGAGACATACATTTTTGGAGTGACAGCCTGCCAGAAATACAGTGTTACACAAGCTCTCATCATCTGAACCAGCATCCTGGAGTTGCTCATTTTTCTCTCTCAAGGTCGTATTGCTATTATGCAATTGCAAAAGCAAGGCAGGGACTAAAGGTGTAAAAAGACAAAGAAGGTTTTGATGTACTCCCAGGAGCACAGGGCCTTTAGGACTGCTCATTTAGGTACGTATGTTTGAAATATTTCCCACGTTTTCTCTCAATTTGGCCCTTTTTTGCCACAGGCCCGATGGAGTCTGAGGCTCAGAAGTGCCACCCAGCCCTGCATGCTGAGTGGCTCAGGGTCCCACTGTCCCTGTGCCAGACTGGAGCAGTGCAAGGAGGGTGTTGTGTCAATATCCCAACCACCTTCTTACCCTTCTGTAGCACCAGGCACATGCTTTGGTCCCACCTTGAACAACTGCAGCCAGAAGGCCCTGTGCCAGGTCAGCCTGGTAGTCTCTCCAGACCTGTCCCCTTTCTCTAGCAACGCCCAGAACAGCAGAGGCTCGGTGCCTTTGGGACCAGTATAGGTTAGAGGCAGTGGCACACCAGCTGGCAGGAAGCCCTTGCTCATACCCACCTGACTCACCCCAGGGGCTGTCAGGGTAATATATATGTGTGGGTTAATAGAAGTGCTGAAACGGTGATAGTTTCCCGGAGTCCACCAGAGCTGACTCATAGAACAGAGCATTGCCAGAGATGATGGGGGGGGATAGAAATCAGGGCCCTGACCTGCTTCTCTCTCAATTATTTATTTATTTTGTTCACCACCTTCTCCTTCTGCCTGTTGGCAGGAAGAAGAATTCATAAATGAAGGTAAAAAATGCAGAATAACGGCTAACCTTAATTGACCAAAGCTTCCCTCAAAAGCCTGGATTGTGCTGGATGTAATACGCTCTAAATGCAAAGTATAAGCTAGGAAGTTACACTGGTGGTTTGACATGCCTTTAATCTGCTGGGTTTTATGCTGCCAAGCAACAAAGTCAGGGTGGGATACATCTGTGAGGGGGATTTTTTACCCTAGAAGAGGAAATCTGCAGTTCAGTCCTTGCGTTGCTGCTCCGTTCTGCCGCCTCTGCTTCCCAAACCTGCAGATTTGGGCTCCAGAATGGCACCAGTTCATAGGGTTTTATTTTCTGCCTAATCTAACTTCATTTTTCTGAGCATCTGACACATGTTTGGTGCAGCCACCGTGCCGAGACACCAGTGAGATGTGCCCGAGGGGACCCCTGTATTTTGCCAACGACGTTTTACCTTGGTGGGTTACTTATTTTCTCTCCAACTATAATGCACCACGGACTGTTATTTTTTCAAGAAAGTATTTTTCCTCCCAGAAAATGGATGTTGATAGCAAGATGTCCCCTTATGTTCCATCAACTGCAGTACATTTGGAGAAACTGGTGCAGGATGCCAGGGGGCTCTTTAGGGCTGAGGGGAAAGAGGAGGAGGCCAGGCACAGCCCCAGCTATTCCCTACAGGGAGACAGTGCTTGGTGCAGCCCTGGCAGACTTCTCTTCCCATCAGAGGGTATCAGAGGGTATCCAATATTTTCAAGCATTCCAGGGAGCCAGGGCTGTGGTGGCTGCTCCCTCTCCTGCCTTGGGCTCGCAGCACCATCTCACTCCCTAGATTTTTTGTCTCCAAGGAGGTGTCTGGAATGCTGGGGCTGGGACATGTAAAGGATGAGGGCCAAAGGAGAGGAGAAGGTGAGGAAGAAAACCTGAAGGCAACAGCATTTTTGCAGTCCTGCCAGGATGCTTCTGCTTGGGGTTTCTTTCCTCCCTTTCCATCTTGGGTAGGTCCCCGCCCTGCCTGTCATGCCAGCTCAGCTCGGCTTGTACTGCGGCACTTTCCTGAGAACATCCCAGAGACCTCAAAACCTCCTCCTCGTCCTGGCAGAATGACTTGCAGCTTTTCCGAAAATTGGCAGGCAGCCTTGGTGCTTTACCATGGGAAGAAGTTTAACTCCTTCCCTCCTTTCCTCCTTCCCTTCCCTTCCCTTCCCCCCAGCCCAGTGCATCATCCTGCTGGTTTGTCTGGGAACTGGCTGTAAGGAACAATGGAGGAGGAAATAGTTTATTTTTAAGAGCATTTAGCCCTCACAGCTCCTTGGCTCGGGGTGTCAGGAACACAGCCTTGCACTGACAGACAGAGGTTTCCTCCGTCTGAGGCCATGAGATAAAGTCATTTGTACATGGTTTTTGAAAGGGGCAATTGTTGAGGGTTTGGGGGCTGGTTATTTGCAGGGTGTGGAATATTTAGAAGTGGGGACAAAAGATTTATCCTTCAGGCATTGCAGGGAGGAGCTGGCAGCTGCTCAAAGGGCACCCAGTTCCGAAGGAATATTTTGAAGTTTTTCTATTTTTCTAGCTCTGCATAAGAGCAACCTGCAGCAATTGCACAGCAGGCTCCTGCCTCCTCTTCTAGCTTTGCCTTGGGCTTGCAGCATCATCTTCTTCAAGAATACTCATTTTCTTGGTTAATTTTCAAAAACATTACTTTTTTTTTTTTTTCCCTTTGGAGGAAGCTCTGCAGGTAAAAAAACCACTTGGGTTCAATGCACTGCAGCTGCAAACCTGGCTCCCTGGTTTGCACCCAGTTGAAGTGTGACCCTGGGGTGCTGCCTCCATCATTCTCTGTCCCTGGGCTCCTCTGCACCCCCCATCTCCCCAGGGACACCCTTGGTCCTGGCCACTGCTCAGGTGGGAATTAGCCCCCTTCACCCCTGGCAGAGGCTGGCCAGGATTGTCACAGTACATGTAGTGGGAGAGGTGAGGGATGAGGAGGAGGATGCCTGAGAGGCTGCCACCGCAAAGGGGTCCAGCCCAGTAAGCCAGACTTTAAACTTTTTCCTTGTTCTTTTTCAGACATGATTCTCACTCCTGTGATGTCAAGATTTCAGATTATTGAGAGATAAATTTAGAATAGATCTGAAAAGTAATTTAGAGACCTAAAAATAGCCTGCGAGCCTGTCTATCCAGTGACTGTTAAACCAGAAGGGAGGAGGAAGAAGAAAAAAATGTCTGGGGGAGTGGGGTGAAATAGGAATAAACTATTATGAGAGCACACAGCCATGACAGAGGGAAATCTCTCGTGCATGTGTGCCTGATCACTGGGATCTGGAGCTGGCTTAACTTGTCCTGGCATGCGCTGGGAAAATATGGCCAGCAGGTTAGATATTAGAAAGAAATTCTTTACAGAGAGGGTAATCAGCCATTGGAATGGGCTGCCCAGGGAAGTGGTGGGTTCTCCATCCCTGGAGGTTTTCAAGAGGAGGCTGGACGTGGCACTTAGTTCCATAGTCTGGTAACCGCGGTGGTGTTGGATCAAGGGTTGGACTTGATGATCTCAGAGGTCCTTCCAACCCGTCTGATTCTATGATTCTATGATTCTGTGATTCTATTCTGATACCAAAATTGAGAGGTGCCATTTCATTCACAGTGGGTAGCCCTGTGTGACTGCTCACTGCTTCACCCTCTGCACCCTATTCCACTGGGGCATCACCAGTGCCTGTAGCCCTGTGGAATGTGATCCCTGATCTCTTTTCTTTCTTTCCCTGCTAAAGTTGTGGGAAGCACCATTTGCCCCCTGTGTTGAATCAGATGTGATGTCAGTGGGAATCAAACAACAAAGGGGAATTTTCTTCAGGAGTTTTGGGAAACTGAGTAAACAAAAGTTGGCCGGCGATGGGGATTTGCTGTAGCACGGTTAGACCTAGTGACCATTGACAGCCTCACCTGGCGTGGTGAGCCAGGTCCAGGAAAATCCAGGAGCCACCAGGAAATCCAGCCAGGAGCAAAATGAAACGGGGATGAAGAGAAGCAACAATGTATGAGCAAGGTGTGTTTGCCAAGGAGAAGCCACCCACAAGCACAGGGCCACAGTCCATTTGATGGAAGGAGCAGAGGCAGGCAGTATAGTGCAGGCAGGACTGGGTACCCCAGCCAGAGCTGAAACAGGTTTCCTGGTCTCTCATGAAAAAATAACAAGTGGGACCAGGGCACTCAATCACCATCACAGCACCAGAGGTCCAAGGGGGAGTGTGGCAGCCCCAGAGGGGCATGAGGAGGGAGTGGCAAGGACTGCAGATGTTTCCTGCTTGCTGCACATGAGCTGCAGAGAGGATATAAATGTTGGTGCTAAGCCTTGCTTTTATAATCTCTTCTTTTTAATATCCTGTTGAGACAAACAGCCTGTGCATGTGTGCTGGGGGGACCTGCCAAGCAGCTGAGTGTCTTTCAGAATCGTGGCCTGAAAGACGCTCAAATGTCCCAGCATTTCTTAAAGCACCTCAGCCTGAAAGATGCTGTAAGAAATTCAGTAGTGCAGCAAGTTCTGGGCTGCCAAATTGCTCCTGTCCCAACCTTGATCCCTCAGGAGCAACAAAAAGATGTGACATGGCCACAGGTCTGGGGCGCAAACTTTGTTTTGGTGGTGACAGACCATGGAGGACAGGGATTGCAGCAGGAAAAGGAGACAATGTTATAGGTGCTGAGATGGTCGGTGAAAGGACTGATACGATGTCATGGACATCTCCCATGCAGTCTTCTCAAATTCCACTGGGACACTATGATGCTTTTGTTTAGCTGGAGCTGGCATGCATGGTGACGAACACAGGCATTGAGTAGATGAAACATGATTTCACATATGGTGACACTGCTGGCCACTGTAAGTCTGCATCATAAGTGCACTCCTGGCTGCAACAGTGTAATCACCTCTCCTTCTGTATGTCCCATCAAAAGAGGTGATGTAGCTGCAGGTATTTCTTCTTGCCCCCTTAGCCCAAATCCCTGCTTCCAGAGTGTTGTTAGATGTCCAGAAGCACGTGTGAGTGAGGCACACAGACAGCCCCTCCTTTACTGACACCTATGTCCCCCTGATGACTGATGCCCAGCACAGAGTTTTCCCCTTGAACTGTGAATCGTGCCCTGTTTCTGTAATAGGTGCTTTTGAGGCAGGCACATCATCCTTCATGTGGTCTGTCACCACATTCCCACCTCCAATCAGAAAGAGAGATGCAGACGAAGGCAATGGCATGGGCCACGGTGTCATCTCTTGCGCCATCAGCACACAGACTGGGAAGGAGGGTACCCAGCAGCCTCAACCAGCAGCACCACACACAACAACACGTGGGGTTGGCCATGGCCAAAATCCCCTAAACTGTGGGGTGAACTTTCAGCCTCACAGGCTTATCCCAGCACCCTCTGCCATCCCAGCCAGCCCCATGCTCCAGTCACAGTAGGGCCAAATCTGGCTGTCACCATCCTGAGTGGGAGACCTGAGGTGATGGAAGCAGTCACACCTCGTTCACCCCAGCTCCCACGGTCACCAGCCTCCACCAGTAAGGTATGGTGAACCATCCCTTTTCCCTCGGCAGCAGCTGGTGCAGCCTCAGTTTCCCCAGTGAGAAACTGCGCTGAGTGGGAATGTCCAGCGGGGCATATCCTATTCCCCTGTTCACAATTATCCATGCCAGGTGCTATTTGGTGTCTGCCTCAGAAAGAGCCCCACCCTTTTAACAAAATATGTAGCTCAGACTACTCATAACCTATTTTTGCAGGGCACACTAAGCCTTTTGACTGGTTTTCCCCTGGAGCAATAAGGCCTTGGGTATTGGGTTCCCACAGCCCATCTCCACAGGGTAGTCCTACCTGGGGGATAGCAGGGTCTGCCCCCACCAGAGCTGCACAGACCTCTGTCCTAACAGTGACATGCAGTGGTGGCAGGCTGCAATGGAGGCTGGAGGCATGCTTGTGCTGGTGCAAGGTACAGCACCTTCTGTAGCTGTATCTACACTGTTTTTCACTAAAGGGTCAATATTATCTCAATAGTGAATTCTGCCCTTGTTTCCCACAGCGTTGTCTCCTTCTAGCTCCATTCTGTTACACCTGTGAGTGCACACATACAGGCCCACGCCAGTGTTTTCTGCAGAGACCTGGCTAAGCAGCAGCAAAGCTGCCACCACTTTCCCTAGGGCATGGCCAGACAGGTGCTGCTGCATCTTCCGGAGCGAGGCAAGGCTGGCGCAGGCTGGGGGATCCTTGTGGGATACACACCCACATGCTCTGTCCCACTCAGCCCGTCTCTGAGCTGTCTCCCCATCTCTGGGGGTCTTGACCCTTGGACATGAGGGAATCACTGGAAGGAAGGGAGCTTCTCCCATACCCTCGGTCCCTCTCAGCAGGCTGGCTGGGTGCAGCACCCACTCAGCCCTGGCAGAGCACGCCCACGGCCGTGCCCCAGTGCATACTTCTGCACTGCTTACCTGCTGCTGCTTGCAGATCAAGTAGCTAATGTCTAAGCAGTCCCATTTAAACCCACAATCAAATTACAGGAACAAAATTAGAAGCCAGACTGGAGCCACTTTAAAAGTTGACCCTTATTTAATAATTCTGTCGCAGTTATTTTTTCCTCTTATCACCATTTATTCTCATTCTGGGGCTGGTCTAATAGAGGAGGTTCATATATAATAACAGAGGAGGTTCATTTGCGCTCCCCCTCCTCTTTCCAATGGCCAGTCTTTCTGCACGGATTTAATTTCTGCCTTGTGAAAGGACATTGGGATAAATAAAACAATGATGCAGTACTACAGAGGTCTACGTTAATGGGACCACATCACGCTCACCTCTTCCACGACCTGCCCTTTGCCGTGTGAAAGGAGTGAATCAAATGGATGAAATTCCTATTTCATCCCCGCCCCATACCTATAGGTATCAATCTATCAGGTGTGGAAGAAGAAATTGCAGCGTGGTTCTTTCCCTAAAAGCAGCGCCGTGCAGAAGCAGAAGCCCGCAGGAACTGCTGGGGTGGTTTGGGAGCGCCATCTCCCCTCCAGTGGGGTCTGTGCAGAACTGATGGAGAAAGGGAGGCAAGAGCCTCGGCTTCCCAAAAGATCGAAGAAAGGAGGAGAGAGTGTCCCCTTCCCTCCCTGCTCCTGCCATCCCTGCTCCGCGCGGCTGACAGTGCAGGCAGGGAGATACTGGAGTGGCAGGAATGCACAGAATGGGCAGCCCCATCTGGGAACAGGCTTGTGTTGAGGGAGGCAGGGGAAATCCCGTTGTAGTAATTTGCCTATTAATTAAAGATGTGACTTGATGAGAGGTTGGATTCTTTCACCTGGCTGGATTTTCATCTGTTTCCAGATATTGCTGGGACAAAAATAAATGCTTTTTGTCACTAACCCTTTATCATTTTAGCAAAAACTATTTTTAGAACCCTCGTAAAACAAATC
The DNA here is from genome assembly GCA_013399855.1 of Oxyruncus cristatus. Taxonomy (NCBI): domain Eukaryota; kingdom Metazoa; phylum Chordata; class Aves; order Passeriformes; family Cotingidae; genus Oxyruncus; species Oxyruncus cristatus. Next base: position 595,419 of record VXAY01000179.1, read on the forward strand.
TATAGCCATTCTACAATAGGCAAACACTACTGTATGGTTAATAGCTGTTGTCTCCCAAACTGCTGCTGAAATATGCCAGTATTCAAATAAAGCAAAATAGTTTATGCAACATTTTGGTGACAGCTGCCTCTGTGACACACCTGAATTCTTGTTTTCTGTGAACAAGGCATGACTCCAACTCACCGTAGTTCCAACTCAGGCTTTGCTGGCAGCAACCGTGGCAGGTGCCACACAGCCTGGAAGGTGTGTCAGGGTGATGCACAATGTCCCAGCAATGTCCCTCCTTGTGCAGTATTGCCACACCCATTGGGATGGGGGCTGAAGCATGGGAGATCTCCATGAAGATAAGTTGGGTTGGATGGGGCTTTGAGGGTTGAAACCAGATGATCTTAGAGGTTTCTTACAACCCCAACCTATTCTGTGATTTTATGATTCCACAATTTGTTGTAGAATCCCAACTGGGAGACCTCCTGCATGGCCAGGCCTCGTACAGGGCACGGAGTGGGCCTGAAAGTTAGAAGGAGTCAGTGCTAGGGGATGAGCCAGCTGGCAGATTAGCTCCTCGCTTTTCTCTGTGCCTTGCCTGCACTCACCATTAACCTGCAAATGTCCTTTCTGGAAACAGCCATGTATTCCCAAAGGCTTCAGCTGCGAGCAGACTAACTGCTGGTGGAATGCTTGGGTAGAGGTGTTTAAGATGCTCAGGAGGCTCAAAGGTTTCATCCTGCAGCTCAGGCAGCTAGATGCAGGGAACTAAATTGTGAGTCAGGGGTGTGCAGCAAGCAGAACTGAGAGCATCACAGTGCTCAGGCCCTGCAAGCCTGGAAACAAACCAGGGCCAAGGGCTGGACGGGGCTCCCCATCCCACCACTCCCAGGAACCATACTGGTGCTGGTCCTTCTTCCCCCATGCATGACCCCACTACTGGAGCCTTCCTGTCTGCGGAATGGTTATTTTCCTTAACTCATCAAAGCATCTACTGGGGGTACTCATGAGGCAAAACTGGCCACCAGTGCATGAGCAAACACAGGGGCTCAGTGTCCAGCAGGACAAGCTGAGGGAGACAACAGGCACTGAGAACGTGAATGGTGGGGAAACATGAGCGATAATCTCTTTTTCAGAGGGGTTCTCTAGCTGGCGGATTTGCATCCACTGGGCTGTTTAGCCTCCATTTTAGGTTTGAGCTCTGAGTGAACGCAAGTATTTTTAAATATAAGTCAAAGCAGAAAGGCAGCTGGGTATCAGGCAAGCATTTAAATATGCTACAAAAAGGAAGTGATAGCCGCACCTTGCTCCACAGACAGCTCCAGTCATTTACACATCAAGTAGGTGAATGCAAGAGTGCAGAAATAGACCTGTAAATATATGGATATCCTGTTTTGCGGCAGTTCATTTTCAAAGCACATCTACTTCTTAGCATATATTTCGGGTCACACTCCACTTCACAGCCCTTGCCCTGCTTTCCAAAACTAGCTGTTTCAGTTTGCTAGCCTTCCTCTACACGTGAAGCATAAAAGGCAAGTAAACACCTAACTTGCAGCGTTGTCACCCCTTTCATCTTGCTGCTAATTACTAATGCAAGTTATGTACATAGCTAAGAATGTCTTAAGTTCAGTGCAGTACATTCTTGTTACTTGTGTTTCTTATTTTTAAAATATATGTGGCAAATATTTCCAGATTTTATACTTCTACATTCTCCTGACCATGTCCAAACCTTGAGGTAGAATATCCCTGTGATCACAAGGCAACAAGGCAAACTGGAACAGAGCCAAGGCCCTCCGCTCCTCTGGTAAAAGATGAATTTATGATCTTTAGTGACAAGCCTTGTTGTACATTGTGATTTTTCACCTTACCTCAAGCAGTCCAGTGACCCCCTACTTCATGTTTTGCCATCAGCTCATTTTTGATTTGCAAGAATAAGTTTTTCATGATTTCTTGAGCGCTGCAGGAGACAGCCATTCTTTAAATGTTTCCCATCCAAGAACTAGTCTTGACTTAAGCGTCCAGCTTGGGAAATAACACTTGCATTCAGAGGACAAGCCTTAATCAAAGGAGGGATAACAAAACTTTACAGGGCCCCACATAGCACAGATCCAAGCTCTCCAGCCAGACTTCCCTCTAACTGGTGCTGCAAGGCACCTTCCTTGCCCTGGTAAGCTGTGTTACTTTTGCTCACTAGGCATCCCAAACCCTTCCCTCGCCCTATCCCTTATCCTCATCCAGAGCTGAACTGGCTCTCGAACATTCCCACGTGTCCGCTTTTCAGCTGAAGTTTTCCAGTTACATGTCTCTGCTCTACACACTGGTCGGGTCCATCACCTGCCTGAAAACCTGAAGGCTCCACCCATTTTCATCTACTGCCACAAGCAGCAGAAAGCAGTTGCAGCACACACCTGTGTCCTGTTCCGATCTTACCAGCCACTAAAACGCATCCCTCTCCAGGTACCTTTAGTGCCTCACCCTTTCACAAGTTTGACTTGTGTTTCGTACAAAACATAAATCCTCAGATGAAGGCTTCTGGCAACATTAGTGTGCTGCCATGCTTAAACATTGCAGGATGGGTTGATGGTGACCTGGCCCATGTGAAAGAACCCTACAAAAGGAGAGATTAGGGACAAGCCCCTAAGAAATTACCCATTTAAACAGCAGCTGACAATTAGCCTTAGGCTTCTGGAGATTCACATTTGAATGAATGCAAGCAAAATAGGCATTCCTGAATACGTCTGACCATACATGAATTCCAGATATTTTTATTGTATTCAATCTTGCTTTAACCCCAGTCAAAAAGCTGAGTAACTGCAACCTGGAAGGGATGGGAATTTGAGGAACCACAATGCAGATCACAGAGAGCATTTCAGACAGAGACTGGCACATCAGTTCAGAACAAACTGTTGTAGGAACTTTCACAGAATCATGGAATGTTCTGAGTTGAAGGGGACCCACAAGGATCATCAAGTCCAACTTGTAAGTGAATGGCCCCTACAGGGATCAAACCCACAACCTTGGCATTAATTAGCACTAACCTTAAAAAGATAACTATTAAAAAGAAATGGCAGCATTGATTGAAATGGAAAACCAGATGACAACATTTCTCTTGTTTGGACCCATTTTTCCAAGCTCAACATGTATGAATTCACATTTTCCATTTCCATTTCACAATCAGATACAAACAGGGACTTCTTTGTGATGGTTGTGAATGTTTTATTATAGTCTTATCAGTAAGTTCTCTGAAAATCAGCTTTTCAGGACTAAAATCTAATCTGGCAGGGTTCAGTAAGTAACAAGATGAACTCAGTTATGCAAACAAAATATTACTAAGTTACTTTAAATAAATTTTATCACAACAACCTCAGGAAGAAGAGCACGTCCTGGAGGCTTAGGGTGTTAATCTTGCATTTTTATTAATATTTTGGATTCTTTTTGTTATGGTCTAGCTGCTGGTACACAGCTGCCTTCATTTTGATGCTAGAAAGGGATAGATCTTTAGGTGCCTTTATGCCTGCAATTCTTATTTTATAGTGCTGCAATAAAAACAGCACCATCAGAGTTCAGTGCTCACCGCAGTACATTGAAGCAACTGGTCATCACACTGAAACAGAACTTCTAGGGAAGCTGAGATTATTCCTAGACAGTAATTGCTCACAAAAGGTGTAGCTCCCAAGTCTTTTCAGTATGCGCCGTTTATTTTCCGTTCAGCACCCCCTATGACATTTATTCCCGTAATTTGATCAGGCTATGTTGCACGCAACGGAATTCCATCTTGACCTTCAGAGCAGCATTTAATACTGCCTGGAAGAATACCAAGAATCATTTTCCTCGTACATACAGTCAACATTCTGAGCTTGCAGCTACTTGTTGACAAAAGCTCACCAGTTTCAGTTAAACACACGTAAACCTAAGAACATCGAGACATTTGAAAATAAGCATTACCATATTTTTAATGTATTTGGATGGTTTTGCTCAACTTATCAATAACTCTTGATTTCCAGGACTTAATTGCACATAATTTTTACAAAAGCAACATCTTGTCTTAAAATTAATCAAATATAACATTTAAGATTTATTGTGCAAAACGTAAGCAATAAGTCGTATTAGTACAATAAGCTGAAAAAGCAAGGGATATTTAAAACAATATTCACATGCGGTGTGAGATTTTTTTATCCCTACTTCCAACTTTTGACGTGGAATCTAGAATTCCCATCAGTAAGTGCTATCCGAAAATACCAATAGTTTGTTTCACCTTTGATTATTTGGAGGAGACTCAACATTTATTTTGTGCATTAGGTTTTTATACACAACTAAAACAGGTGTTTAAGTTGATAAATACAAAATAAGACACTGATATGGGCAAAAAAAACCAACATGCTGAAGGCATCCACCTAAATGGTGGCATGACTGATAATTTATAGCTTATATTAAAAAATGGAATAGATACTCTGGATGTTCCATTTTCAACTCAAGATTTTAGCAAATAACTCAAAATTTTGCTTTACAAATCTGGCATCTCCTGATTGAAAAAGTAATTTAGTTAAATACTTCATTTTAATTAAAATCTTTAGCTTGCTAGATATTAAATGCTACCAGTCAAGGCAGTCACAAAAACTGTTTGATGTTTACATAGCACCATATAGACAAATATCTCCTTTAGAAAGAGAGATTATGTTTGGCTGGGACCATAATCGGAGTATTTCCTGAATATTTTAGGTATCGTTGCCTTCCACACCATAAATATATGCAACAATTCCTTAATTTGAGAAAAAAATGCAGAGAATTCCATTCAAGCTTCAACACGGTGCTATCATTAATTCAAATTCTCTCTACATAAAAGTATCAAGAACTCTTCAGCAGTCAATTTAATATTCAAAACCAGATCAATAGCTTTATGTAAACTTGTTAAAAAACAAACCACCACATAATTTGGCTTTAAAGTGACAAAATACTTTCCTTGATACAACTTACTAGGCATGTGAAGAACTAATGTCGAGCTCTAATTCAAAACGATGCAGAGACTGGACTATCTCTGATATTGAAACACTCAAAATATATAAAGAATCTCCAAAACACGTAATTATAATTTGTTACAGTGGTATTGTTCATTCCAGTAATAATCCTTCCTACAAGGAGGCTGCATGTTAAATAAAATACACTACCCTGTTCTAGTTCCCAATTAGAGAACACCAATATTCTCCCTCTGCCTCTCCCTCAGCCCGAATTTACCAAAAAGTAGACTAGGTTTTCTACCAAAGGAAATGGGAAATATGTTCACTATCCAAGTGGCCATTTCCTCGCCCTAATCAAAATCTTATCAGCTTATCTACAACTGTTACGTTTAGACTAGTAACAAATCTTGCAGTAAAGTGTTAAAAATAGATGGAGTAACTAACAAGCCATCTTCTGTATTTTGAATCACTGAAATCTACACACCAAAATACTTATGGAAGCATGAGTGCTGGTGACATCATCGACTCTTACAAACTGAGTCTTCCGTAAAAGTTGCACAGACGGAAAAGGATGCCTTGAGATGAATGGAAATAAAATTCAACAGAAGATAGATTTCTAAATATTGAGCCTTAATTTCTCACAAATTAACAAACATACTTCAGTGACAGACACTGCTTGTTATTTTGGCCCCGTCCCTCTTACAAAATCAGCTTCATAAGCTGTTATCACTCCAACTGAATAAAAACCCCCAACTCTCTTAAAACGTTGTATATGGAGTTCTGGGTTCCAAAAATAAAACATATATGCGTTTTCATATTCTTGCTATGAAACATCAACTACAAAATGTGAACATTCATAAAGAAACCAAATTGCATTTTGTACATTGTATCTATATTGATACAGTTCTCTCTGTTGGAGAATTCAGCGTTTTTAGAGAGTTCAACATGTGCAAATATCAATTAAATTTTGAAGAAAATTCCAGTTTCAAAAGTTATATGTAATTTTGTATCTGACAGGTCAATAATCTCAAAAATGCTGTACAAAGTTAGCTTCAAACCTCTTCATCCCCCCCAAAATAGGCACTCAGTGGTTTAAGTGTGCAAATAGCTTCTTAGAAGAAACAGTGTGCAAACAGAGCCTGTCCCATTAGCTCCGCATTCTTTAGTGATTTCCTAAAGTATTGCCATTAAATGCTATCTACGGTATGACTTTCTAAAGAACAGAAGACACTCAGTCCACAGAATCACAGATATCTTTCACTTTCTGATTGAAGTCTTCAGGTTGATCAGCATACACATAATGACCCGCACCGAGGATAGCCTAGAGGACAAAGGTGAAGAAACAGGTCAGATTCACAAAAAACGTAATTAATAAACAAATTCATAAATACTGGCACAAGATGAAGAACCTGACCTTTACACATTACCTAGGAGCTGGCATCATACAGCCTAAAAAAAAAGACTCTAAACATAAGGAAGACGAAAATCTTCCTTCCCCTACGAGGGAACTTTGCTACACAGGAAAAGAGGGTAAAATTACTGTTTATTCAATTGCACACCTTGTTAAAAAACCCCCACCATTCAAGTGGTCACAAGTCACTGCAAAGCAAACCTAGAAGAACATGCTTTGCAATATCAAACTTTGATGCATCTGCACTCCCTTCACTTCCCACTCAAATAGTTCTGCCAGGTTGCTCATTAATCCTGCAAGTGTTTGCGTTAGAGAGAGAATGAAGTCATTTGGATTTTCTTATTATAAAAGTGATACAGAAGAGACTAAAGAAAGTACTGGGAGAAATGATTAAGAACTCAGAAGCTTGAACTGCTGGGGATTTTCTAGACTTGTGGAAGCAGATTTCAACCCTCCAAATTAAGGACTACTATGTTAAACAGAGAATGTAAAATCCAAATGATGCAATATTTGGGGGGAAACCCCCTCATTTGTGAACTAGATTATTCCACAGCAACTACATAACAAAATTAAGTATTTAAGAAAGCATTATTTCTACAATTTGTTATTCTCTGTGAAACTGCTACGAAGCCATCACCACAGAGTACAGCAAAGATACTCGACCTATTTTCTTTCCATTTTACTACTGATCCTAGACTAATACGTATTTAAATCTCTTTTTCCCTTCCCTCCTTAAAACACTCTCTCTTAAGTCTCTATCTGAATCCCATAAATGTATAGTTATGTTATTGTGTTAAAAAAACTCAGAAACTCAAAGTAAAAACTAATTAGAAATAAACACATGTAATAAACCCTCAGAACCACTGTGTATTTTACCAAGCATTGCACTTACAGCCCATATCTTGGTCTCATTAGAGCCCTTTCCACCCTATGGTTTTTTCAGTGTCCCTGCAATTTTTACCGTTCCAATTTACCTTTTAGAATCTGTACTTGGCTTGACAAAATTTTAACCTGGAATACAATAAAGTCAACCACAGTCCTTTCTAAAAGCCATTGACCAGAATGGAAAAAATCTGCCTGAACAGTATGTGCTTATCCCAGCAATATATTGTGTACTTTTTAACAACGATTTTTTGTTTCAACTCCCTTTCTGGTTAAGCAGTTAAGTGACACTTTCAATCCGAATGTTAACATTTATGAAATTTATCTGTGCTCTTTAACACACCTAAACAGTTCAATAACAATTTCTTTTCTTTGAGTTCCAGCTCTGATGTCAACTGTATCAACTTATAAAATTTTATCTGAATAAGTTGTTATAGTATACTATCGACACTGCATATTGACACTTCTGTCCAGACAGTTCCAGACATCAGTAAGATGACAGCTGGAGTGTTCAAACATTTTATCACCTCACAGCATTGTAACATATATGCATATTCAATTACCGCTGCTGACTGATGTGAAAATGTGTGAAGAGTACTTTTAAATTGTTTCTATAGAAATAATTAAAAAAAAAAATGCAGTGTGCACATTCCCATCAAGTTGCAAGTACACACATTTTAATATTTTTCTAAACAAAAATGCATTAGCTAGGAAGAAAACACTAAGTATTTTTTAAACGCTTTAGAGAAAGATGCTTACAAGAACCTAAGCACCAGGTACAAACCACTCTTACTAAAGAAACAAAAGCATTATATAGACAGATGCGAAGAGCTTATAAGAGCCTTCCTACTATGTTACACATATATGCAGATATTATGACTGCTGTAGTTTAAAACACAGACAAAAGCTATGACTACAAAACCTACTTGTATTAGCACACTGTAGAACAAAATAAAGAATGACCTTGCTCAAAGATCTAGTTTGGCTTCTAGTGCTACAGTAAGTTTTCTTCTTACTCTGGGAGCTCAACACTTTTGTCTAGGTTTCCTCTGATCTACAATTTGTTTTCTCTCTCACTGCTACAGAAAACAGAAGTTATTACCCCAGGCTCTAAATCAAAGGGACAGCATTTCCACAGCTGATATAAAAACCAGAAAATCACAGAATGGTTTGAGTTGGAAGGGACCTTAAAGATCATCTCGTTCCAACCCCGCTACCATGGGCAGGGACAGCTCCAACCAGACCAGGTTGCTCAGAACCCCATTCAACCCAGCCACAGAGATATGACTTAAACAAGTCCACACAATAAACAAACAACTGCTTTAAAAGTCAACTTACTATTGTCTTCACATATGAGTTTGGTCTCAGAGACTGGATAGTACTGCCAGAATTACCATCGATACACGAACGTGCTCCATAGACCACAGTGATAGGAATGTCTTGATCCATTTGTGAAATCCGTTGCAGCATCGGCCTTTTTGCCCATCCATAAGGAATAGTCATGTTCTTGAAAGCTGTTTCACCACTTCAAGCCATTCAAAAGGGCAAAAACAATTCAATTTCCATTGGATCTGCTTTTTATCTGAATTGGGGTATCTGTGCCTTTTGGCAGCAGAGAGTACACAAGGCTGGGATTTTTCACAATTAAGAAAAATAAATTTTCAGGGTTTACATGTAATTTTCAACAGAAAGACCCCACATTTTTACAGGACTGAGTGATAAAACTTTAAAGAATGAAATGCCTTATTTTAAGAATTTTTAAAGAAATTCTTTACGCATTAAACTACTGTAACAATTTTTAAATTAAATTAGTGCCCAAACGCTTACAGAATTAACACAAGTTAACAGGAAATACAGAATAGGATAGTTTTTACTAGTTTCTTTATCAGTTTCTGGAATTCAGAAAAAGTGCAATGCTATCTTTTTGTTCAATAAAATAAATGCTACAATTAACAATAAAACAGCATGCACACTGCTGCCATGGCCATTGGAGGGAGTTGCAGGCACTCAGTAAATGAACAACAGACTTCAAAACATACACTAGGAAACTCATACTCACCTGGGTGACTGTACATTGCAGTGATAGATATATTCAGCCACAGTGTTATCATCAAACATCGATGAATATTTTCGCTTGAAATCTGGTCTTAAACGCTGAACGAGGCTTAACCCTGTTAAAACAGAAAACACCATTAGAGAAGAAATGAGTGTAGACGATGTTATCAGATTGCTTAATGCTTTTCATTACAACCCTCAAAACATGACCCCCTGAAACTCGTGGCCAAGCTCAATGACTTCTAAACTAGTATTTCATTTTAGCACTTAAATGTCCCGGGAAAACACGAAGGCATTACGCCAAACTGGAATGAAACAGAAATTCTCTTAAGGCTTTTATGCTGCACCCCCTGCTGAATACATACAGGGAGTGTTCGAGAAGGGTCACCGCAGCAACAGAAGAAACCTAGAAAGGGGACCAACAAAAGGGCTAAGCAGCGTATCTTTTTGTCACCAGTTTAGTCTCACATGATACCAACACCTTCTCCTTGCTCTGGCAGCACCAAGTGGGCCAAATCCATCATACCTTTCAGAGCCAGAAGGCACTGTTCAAAAAGCTGGGCTATTTTTCTTTATTAAGTCTGTCCTCTCCTATTACAGAACAGTCTGCTTCTGAAGCTAGTGAATTTAACTAGTGTTCAGTTGAAAAAACAGAAGTCTGTGGTGAAAAATAGATGTAGAAATCTTGACATAAGGCACAAGTACTGGTCTAAATTAAGAGACTTAATGGTGAAAACTATTGTCCTCATGCTCTCTTAACAGCCAAAGTAGAGAAGTGGGTCGTTTCAGGGGCCAGTTCAGGCCTTCTAAATTTAAGCTTCTTTTCTGAAACACTTCTTTAAGGAGGAAGTGTCTTCTAGTTGGCCAGATGGATCTTTGGGACAAGAGCCTCCACACAAGGCTAATTTTAGTCTAAGAATACTATTCATCCCTAATATCTGATCTAAACCTACCTCTTTCAGTTTTAACCCATTACCCCTTGTCCTATTGCTACATGCCCTTGTAAAAAGTCCCTCTCCACCTCTCTTTTAGGCCTCCTGTAGGTACTGGAATGCTCCTACAAGGTCTCTCCAAAGCCTCCTTTCTCCAGGCTGAACAATCCCAGCTCTCTCAGCCTGTCGTCACTGCAGTGGTGCTCCTCCAGCTCATCTTTATATCCCTCCTCTAGACTCACTCCAGCTGGTCCACGTCCTTCATATGCTGAGGGCCTTAGAGCTGGGTGCAGCACTCTAGGTGAGGTCTCACATGAGCAGAGCAGAAGAGAATCACCTCCCTCGACCTGCTGGCCACACTGCTTTTGATACAGCCCAGGAAGCATTTGGCTTTCTGAGCTGTGAGCACACATTGCTGAGTCATTTTGAGCTTCTCATCAACTAACACCCCTCAGGTCTTTCTCCTCAGGGCTGCTCTCAATCCATTCTCTGTCTAGCCTATGCTGGTGCTCGGCCTTGCCACGACCCAGGTGCAGGCCCTTGTGCTTGGCCTTGTACTTCATGAGATTCACATGGGCCCACCTCTCAAGCCTGTCCAGGTCTCTCTGGACAGCATCCCTTCCCTATGGTGCACTGACTGACTGCACCACACAGCTTGGTGTCATCAGCAAACTTCTGAGGGGGTGCTCAATCCCCCTGCCCATGGTGCTGACAAAGACTATGAACAGTGCTGATCCCAGAACTGATCCCTGAGGAACACCACTCATCACCAGTCTCCACTTGGGACACTGAGCCACTGTCTACAACAATGTGTGACCATTCATGGTTATGTTTCCCTTTTTCCAGATGGAAGGAAGTCCATATTGTTGTTAATCTGTGCAATTATGATGATGTCACTTCTTCCCTCCCACCTCTGGCCAAAGGCCTGGTACTATTTATGTAGACCTTGTCACAGTGATCTATGCTTTTGTAATCTTGAGATTAGATATTGCAACATGCCCTTATGCCTGCTTTAAACAGATTTAGAAAACTAATGCAGTGCAAGAGAAAATAATTCCCTTATGAAACAGTGATTTAACTCTCAAAACAATGAAGATTTTGTAAAATCCTGCAATTCTCTCCGCTCTGTTTTCCCTGCAGAGAGTTTGATTGCTGGACTTCTTTTTCTCTGTTTGGCTTTTTTGAACACAAATGATACAGTTGGCTTGGAATAAGGGTACCTGGAAGAAAGGTACTGTGTCTTCCCCTGCTATCAGCATGGAGGTCATAGAATGAAGAGCTACCAAATCTTAGACTTCACTTTCCATTTTGATAAGAAGTGCTTTGTCTGTGGAGCCAACTGCAAAACAGTCATTCTCTGGGAATTTACAGGGGAGAATGAAACAGGGATTTAAGGCAGCTTGGAACAAAGTTTGGAATGAAATCACACTGATTCATGCTTGTAATGTTTATTGAAGACACTCTTATCTGGCTGATTTTCCAGTGTCTATGAAAATGCTATAAGAAACATTAACATGGAAGACACTAAGTTCCACAAAAAGGGTGTGGTCACCATGACATTTCCATTGCCCTGAAAAATTTTTATGTGTCCAGCCTCTTGGTTGTCTGTTCCAATTAAGTGAAGAAAAATATGCAAATCATGTATCTGGAAACTACTCAAATTAAAAAATATATCTGGATTCTGTTTCTCTCCCTAAGAGTTTTAATCAGCCTGCGGGTCTGATTGGTCCATGTGATACCATTATATGATATCCCAATGAACTTGGCTCACATTTAAGTGCTTAACTCATACCTTTGAACAAGATCAATTGGCTTTATAGCGAGGTTCAAACAACTATGCTTGCCCAGCAGCTGAACCACATTTGCATGTAGAAGGAAAGCTGGGTGTGGTTCAGCGCTTTCATGAGGCTGGGTCTGATGCCTACCTCGCAGGACAGTGTTTAAACTTACCCGTCTCTGAGAACTATGCTTCACCTGTCAAGAACTGTGCATTAAGTTGATGACAGAGAACATTTTTAACACATGCAGTGCAAAAGAGATGAAAAATTTTTAAAACCACTGCCCTTCACAGCAATGTATAAGCAAGGCTGGGTTTGGGGACAGCTTGCCAAGACAGTGCCTGTTTTTGCAGCCTGGTTTTAAGCGCACTTATTGCTAAGGGAGACAGATTTCAGCTTTGAACTCTTCCACATGGATTGATTTATGCAAGCACTTCTTATTGGATAAAAGGCATTAAATCAGTGCTTATCACTCAATACGCTTCAGGTGGTTTTGTTAACCAAATTAGCATTTTACTTTAAAAAAAAAAAAAATCTGTTTGTACAAAACATGTTGCTTGTCTGAAAAGCTAATTTTGTCACATTCCTGACAATAAACAAACAGATAAGCATATTAAAGTATATATTCTATAGAAAGAGATTTAGGAAACAGATGTGGTTCAAATGTAAACAAGGCCTAGGAATCTCACTAGTTTATCTTCAGACTGAATACTAAAAAATGATGAAGTGGTGAGTTAATTATAACTCAGAAGGGGCCAGAAGGATATCTTTTTCCAAGCCTCTCCAGCAGATACTTCTGTAGTACACAGAGCAACAGACAGATAACCTCTTTTTCCTCCAAAAGGAATACCTATGATGACTTTAGGACTTTATTATGCCCTTCTTCCCACTCTTCAGATAGACTAATGCCACAGTATTTTTGGTCATTCCTACCTAGTCCTAGTATTAGGGTATACAGAGTTTACCTAATCTCTCATCAGTGCTGCTGAAGAAAGAGAAACGTGAAGCAAAGACTGCCACTGTAACGCAGGACATCAATGAGGCCCACAAGAGTAATAAGAAAATGACTGACATAAAGAACCCAATTTCAATTTAACTTCACTAAACTCAGAACAAAAGATAAATAAGTTTATAGAAGTCTGCCTTCTAATGTTAACAGAAACAGGTTTGGAAACCCTGTTTGCCCATCAAACTGCAGTGAGAAGGGAAACTAAAAGGGGTGTGACCAGAGGCAATCAGAAAAAACCTTTTCACATTCATGCCTCTCTCTCAGGGTTCCCCAACAGATGTCCACATAATCTGGCTCACTGTAACTGGAGCCTACAGTCATATACTGTAGCTTGCTGTAAACTACCGTATTAGTATTTCTAATAAGAGCTTGCCCTCTTGTCCTAAAGAGTTCAAACCTTCCTCAACCACTCCCACCTTTCTCCAACTCTTTCCTCTGTGGGTGATACAGACTTGCTAGAAAGCTTATCATAATGTGCTATCTGCCCCACGTTTATGTTTAACCAAAATAGAAATGGTATTTAAGAGTATCTAAAACTCACCAAAGGGTCCTGCTATTCTTAGCCCAGCTAATGGATTAAATGGACTCAATATAGCTCCTAGTGCTTTGATCCAGATTGGAATTGGTCTTTCGTGTTCAGCATTGTCAGGCCTCTCTGGAAAACCCCATGGCTCCACTAAGATAAGATGCTTGACCCTGTTGGCAAAAAAGGTAAAGAAGTTTAAAGTACAGTAGCTTTTCTTCAACAGAATATGATGAAAACATGCTATCTGTTTTACAGATACATACATACAACGTGCTTTAGTCACTTCTATCATTGTGGCTTATTACCCAGTTTCTGATTTATCAGTGGTTTTGATTTCAATTACTAACTGGCGGGTGAAATTCATCTAATCATGTGTACAAACACCAGAAACTTGGAAGCACGTGTCACAAAGAGAAAGTCAGTATTCAACAGATACTCACTGTCACATACATTTGAGAAAAAGGATAGTCTTGTTTCCATTTTTAAAAATAGCCTAATCCACATGCTCAGTCAGTATTATTTGCAGGAGCAGTTTAATTTGAGAGAAAAGAGGATAATTGCATCTGTTTCATTAAAGTGAAGTTGCTAGAAGTCTAAGATCTCTGTTCTAAGAAGAGACACAATTTAACTGAAAAATCATGTTATTAAAGTAAAATTTGAACTGAGAGAGGCACGACAAAACTAGCAGATGTTTTCTAAATTCATTGACTTTAGGTTAGGAAAGAAATGTCAGAGACAATTTGTAAAATTATTACTCAAAGGAATATCAGTGCAGAGAGCATAGTAGGAGTCTCCAGCACATGCAACTATCGGTCACTTCATGCTGTGGTCCCCCCTCAAGCAAAAACTCTTTCATCTTGGTAGATTAGAATCATCCTTTTCTGTTTAAACCTGTAACACTTACTCTAACTGTCCTAAATACTGATGATTTCGGAAAAAAAAGTGACTCAACTATAGTTTTGCACATTTAAGGTGATTTTCCATGGAAACTTCATCATTATGGCTCCCTACACCTATCTGTCAGGAGGTTGTAGAAAGGTGGGGGTTAGTCTCTTTTCTCAAATATCAAGTGACAGGACATGAGGGAATGGCCTCGAGTTGTGTGAGGGGAGGTTTAGATTGGATATTAGGAAAAATTTCTTCACCGAAAAGGCTGCCACGCATTGGAACAGGATGGTTCAACCTGGTCTAGTGGGTGGTGTCCCTGCCCATGGTAGGGGGGTTGGAACTAGGTGATAACATCCCCTTCAACCCAAATCATTCTATGATACCATGGCCAAGGAAGCGGTTGAGTCCCTGTCTCTGGAGGTATTTACAAGATGTGTAGATCCTGTGCTTAGGGACACAGTTTAGTGGTGGACTTGGCAGTGCTGGGTTAATGGTTGGACTAGATGATCTTAAAGGTCTTTTCTAACCTAATGAGTCTATGGTTCTATGATCTTTACTTTCTTCTTCATGACTTCCTTCTCTTTCAAAACCATGAGATTAGATATTAACAAGGAAAAGTTCTTAGTACCTAAAACAATGTCAGAAGTGATTCTAAAGGCTATTTCTGGACTATAATCAGTTGGGAAACCAGAAACCTGTGCGTGGAATGAAGGGTTGGAAAGGATTAACCTCACAAAGATGTTTCTTGGCTGTTGGCTCAGCTATTAGTGTATTTGCACCCTGCAGCAAACAACAGCATTAAGAGAGGACAGGGTATAATCTAACTGTACAAACGAAGCAGGAGAGATTAGAGGCAAAAGAGTGCAAGCAACGAGGAGCCATTCAGGACAGCCACCCATTCTGTGCACAAACTACAGCATTACATACAGCACAGCAAACACATGACTAAAAACAGATTAAGCTTTTTTCACATTTTCTTTCTTAAAAATTTCCTTCCTACTTGGCATTTCTCCTTTTGGTAATCAAGCCTAAAACATAACCCAGGATAATGGGAAGTTTATCATGAGAATCACTCTAAAAGTAATGGTCCAGAAATTGCAGTAACTGAAAATCATGGCCTACCTCCACTTGTGAATATTCTAAATGGGACTCTTTTTGGATTAATAGCCTCAGATTTTCCATGAACAACTCTGGTGCAGTGTAGCAAAATAACAGACATCTGTGTTTGGAGAAACAGATCTACTTCCCTAACAATATGTATCCAGAATCCCTTAAGCCTCTAATGCATTGTTAGATAATCTGGCTGAAAGCTGTGCTATATTTATCACTTGATTCAATGCTGTCTTAAGATCAAATTTGCCAATTTGATGGTGTTAGTTTAATTCAGAGAAACATTAGTAATGTGAGAGCACACACCGAAACACCCCCAAATTAATTAACCCCAACTTAAGCACAGTAAGGCATGAAAACCAAGCACGACTTTCAATGTAAGTCAACAGAGGGGAGAAACAACATTCCATCCCACGGGGATAGGACAGTGCCATTTATAGATTCTTTCAAAAAAGGGGTAAGGAACTTGTAAGTGATCTCGACGAAAAACTAACTACAGCTAGCTAAAAGTTGTTTTATGCCCAAAAGGATAATAACTTTACATCCCTAAAGAAGAAGACTGCATTTCTTCATTGCAGTTCTGGATTTAGACATCTACTTTCACACGTCATTTCCAGCCACTTATGCTAACTGTTCTCCGCTTAGAAAAAGACAAAGTGTTTTAGGAAAAAATGATGCATGAAATGATATAAAAAATATCCAAATAAGAAGCAAAGAAATGATAAAACTTGACATGAATATAAAAGAATAAGGTATATTTTGTATAATATAGAATTTGCCACATGATGTGGAAAGCTAACCTTCTATTCACAATTTTTCATAGGAGCCCACTATGTGTATCCCAACAAAAGCATTGTCCTTTTTTAATACAGAATTACCACAGTTGGTGGGATCCTAGCTCACCAGGGGATATATAACCAGGCTACATAAAAGGAGACAAATTACTACTTTAAGTGAGAAAGAATGTATTAACTGTTGGCCATGACGTGGTGCAGAAAATGCTGATGAAATACAATTAGAGAACTGCTGCAGCTGGGTTGTTTTGCAAAGGAGAAATACGAATGACATACAGACAATTTAAATCAAACAGTCACTAAAATAATTTTTATATCATCATGCTGACACCAGGCTGACTGCTAGTGTATAGGCATAAATTACCTGGGGGAATAACATTCAGAAGTTTCAATGTGATCCATAATAGTGGGAAGTTTGGCAGAAACGGGCCTATTTTCCCTTCCCAAAACAATGTTTAATCAGAGATGTCACAAAACATTCACTGGTAAATACATTCATTGCCATTTTTAACAGGGCAAAGGGGTACTGAACAAAAGCAAAGAGGTACAGACAAGTACACAGAAAATCGTGTTTCCCAGATCTACCTATTTCTATTCACCTGGAAACAAAGCACACAATTAGTACTTTTTATTTTTAATGTTTAGAATTCAGTATCAAGTTTCTCTAGGTTAGCATAAAGAATATCTATAAAGAGACTGATAAAGTAAAACCTGTGTTAAAATCATTAGTCAAACACAGAAAAGCAACTCCTTCATTCCTTTATTTTCACATACCTTGATGGGTATTTTAATGAGTAAGCAGCAGCCAGGAATCCACCCAGGTTGTGTCCGAGTAAAATCATTTTTTCTAACCCCACCTCCTTTCTCCATTCTTCTATGGATTCTACGAACTGATTTTCTGCTTCCCGAGCATCAGTGTCAAAGTGTGGTCTACTGCTACGTCCAAATCCCAAGAGGTCGAAAGCATGAACGGTCCTGTTCTCACAGAGATCTTCAAAGTTGAGAGCCCACAGTCCAACACCTCCTCCAAACCCATGCAGCAGAACAAGTGGAGTTTTATTTGAAAGGTCTGGAGAGAATGTCAGTGTCCATATTTTATTTCCATTAGATATATACACGTATCGTTTACTGTATATGCTTGCAATACCTGAAGAAAAAAGTGGGGAAAAAATTATGTTGCTACACACGCCTGGTAAAATATGAAGTACACTCTGTGGAAACCACTGTTTCAAATAGGAGCTCCCTTTCAAAGGAGAGAGCCTCTAATCAAATATCTTCATAAGGGAACAACGAAAATGTAATTTTAAACCGGTTTATTTCATCACAGTGTAAACGCCATATTGAAAAACTTCTTTGATTATATGTAAATTTATAGAAAATCTAGCTGTACCTATGAAACTTATTAAAAACAAAATACTTACATTTTAGCATTTTGTCCTCAGCCTCTTTAAGGTGTAGCAGCGATGTGGGACACCAGGCAGGAAGCCAGCTGAATAACCATCCTAACCTATGACAGCAATACAGAATAAAAATGTCTTGAGCAACACGGTAATTTTTGGCACCATTTGGTTCTTTGAAGATGTTTCTTTTGCTGCTCCTCACAAGAGGACCCATGTAAACCACACAGTATGAAGAACAGGAGTGTGCAGTGGGAGGGAATTCTCTTTCTCCTCACTTTTATAAAGTGGCATCAGGATCAGGGGCATTCCTCAAACAGTCTGCAGTTTTTCCACTGCGTGCTCTTATCAGAGTATGCCGATCTGGAGACATCAGCCCTCACGCCAACCTGACGAGCCTGGCAGGATACATAACATAATCACTGGAGTTTCCAGCCTCCTCTTAAGTTCCTTTGGCAATCTGCCCGCACACCCATTACCTCACATGAACCTATTACTTCCAAAAAAAAGCAATGAACTGTGCGCTCGCCAGCCTAACCTGAACTGATTAATATACTAAATTTAAAAAGTGAAAAAAAAGCAGGTCTATCCTAGCAAAGCAAAAATCTAGAACCTTAATTACAAACTTAGAAACAAAGTCCCAGAGGAAAACAAACCTGCAATTCCCCGAACAGAAGCTGCTTTTCCAGCTGTCAGTTACTATCTTGGTAGTGCTAGCTTGACCATGGGAGCAGGGGGAATGACTCAGCTAGTAGCACTGCCTCACCTACAGTGCTGCAAAGGACACAGCAATTTGGTACAACTTCTACTGGGTGCCAATTTATCCCTTGTTTTTACGGTGGAAGATTCTTTTTCCACCTCACACCTGTTTTTGAAGTGGCTCACACTATCAAGTGCAAAGGCTGCTAATGCAGGACCCCAGACCATTCCTCACAGGGAAGATAAGTCACAATCAGCTTTCTCTAGCACTCTTTCTACGCTGAACTGCTTTCCAATAAGTTACAGGATTTTCAGGACTGAGCACTGTGAGTACTAGTTATACAACAACTACTGTTAAAAGACTATTAGGTTACTAATGTCCAGTTTTTCCAGAGTGTGCACAACACATCAATAATAAATTAAAGATCTGGCCCCCCTAGTTCTTTATCCAAAGGATCTTCCACATTTTAAGGGGCTGACATACTCCAGCTGCATAGCTACTAATTTATGATACCACATGCAAGGTTTTCTGGGGATACACAGTGCAAACTGCAAGAAGCACTGTTCAGATTCATACAAATGTATTAGGGGACATAAAAAAAACCCAACCCAAACCATATCTGACCAAAAAAGATGAATCACCCAATCACCTACGCCCACTGCTATTCAGTATTATTTACTCCTCTACTTTAACGTCTGGCTGTCCTGTAAATAACCTTCCTGACCCTCCAGACTGTGGGATTCATTACAATGAGGGACCATGGGAATTGTTATAATAATTATAACTGAGGGACTGGGAAGGGATGATTGTATGTCCTTCCATGCCATGTCCTCATGCAATCTGAGAAATAAAGGAACTTAGCACCTTATAGGAATAGGCATCCTAGTGTTTTGCTTCCACATTAAACTATGTATTTCTTTAAAAGTAAGATTTTTAAGAGTTTAAAGCTGGAACAAGCCGAAAGTAATTTTGTACCCAAGTAACCGTGAAATCTGAGTTTAACAATAACACTAATTGTGTCCAATGCTATGAATTACTCTGGTAAATTATTAAACAACAGCTGGATCACCACTCTTCTGAGTCAAACTTTCTGTTAGTTATGTGCTCAACTACGCATTTTCATTCTTAACTCTTAGGTCAGAAGCAAAAAGCCCAGTCACTATTTTCCCCAAGCTGAAACTATACGAACTGCTTCCTCTCAGCAAAACCACTGATTCAACAAAGAGAATACTTAAAAGACTTTATTTATTTATTTACAGAAATGTAAAGTTGCAACATGCCCACATGAAAACAGTGCAGAGATATGGCCACAATGAAATAAAAATGTCATCTACATTTCAGAGTCCCAGAATTATATTTCCCAGTCTTAGGGAGGCACCTGGATACTCAAGGAAGTTATTTAGAAAATCGTCTCAGAATGGGAAAGCTGTAACATAGGTGCCCACTCTTTCTTTTGTTAGTTGTAAGTACTGCTTACAGATACTGAGATTTTAATTCAGAAGAGAATTGAGTACATTGAGTACATGTATAGTTTGACAAACACAGTCAGCAAAGTGAAACTTTTAGAATTAAAACTATGTTTGTCCTTTTTTACTTCCTGAACTAAAAGAGCAATGATGAAGGCTTTCTGTCAAAAAAAACCCCAAGCACTTTCTAGCAAAATTATTTTAGAAAGAAAATATTTAGTTCTGAATTATTCAAGACTTAATACTTTGTTTCCGTCTTTCCAAAAATTATTTACCACATTGCTAGACATTTTCCACATATGGAGAATAAGCAACTCTATCATCTATTTAAATCATTCTTCTGATAGCTTTGGAAGAATACAGTTGTATCATTTCTTTTCTACATCTGTGCTTCTAAATGCACACAAGAACACCAATCGCTTACATGGTCTATCATTTTTATTTCTGTGATATAAAGCTGTAAGTGCTACATAATGTCAAAAAAGAAGCAATGGACCTGTCAGGACAGTGTGCTCGCGAGCAATGGAGATGAGTTACGAAAGAGAACTAAAGATTTCAGCAGCATTTTCACACTGTAACTGAGCTACCGACTGCCAGAAGAGACAGACCCCACTCCGCTCTCATCACCCACCACTGACACT
The DNA here is from genome assembly GCA_013399855.1 of Oxyruncus cristatus. NCBI lineage: Eukaryota > Metazoa > Chordata > Aves > Passeriformes > Cotingidae > Oxyruncus > Oxyruncus cristatus. Next base: position 615,948 of record VXAY01000179.1, read on the forward strand.
CTGTTCCCGTCTGTCTTTTTACAAAATGAAAAGTCAACAGCAGAATCTTCTATTTTGAGGAGTTAAGAGAACCACTGGGCTTAGCTGTTTGGTATATAAAACAGTGTAAAATAAATCTGGCAACTGACAGCCCAAATTTTTATCATTTTTATACCGATTGTACTTACAGGTGTTACTCGTCAAATTACCAAGGCACATAACTAGTGGAATTTAACCCATATATTTGTGGCCATGTAGTAACATAAACCAGCATACACATCCATGGTAAAATATGCAATAACCAGAAGGGCAAAGCATTGCATAGGATGCTTCCTCCACCTCCTATTCGAGGTCAGTTACACTTTTCACAGCCACCTGAAAAAGTCTGGAGCACCAGACACTGGAAAAATCCGAGGCCAGCAGGTGGGGGGGGGGCTGCTGGCCTGCCAGGCATTCAAAGAAGTCACTCTTTGCCAACAGAACTCCACAATCCTTGTAACATATCTCAGGAAAGAGGACCAGAAGGTAAGGGAAAGCCCCAAGGACACCCACCGAATGACCTCAGATACAGAGAAAGTCTAGGTGATTAATGTGGGACTAGCAGATTAGTGGATACCAGCAGTAGCCTATGCTGATGACCAAATACAGTAATAAATAATGCAAACAAAAGGGACACAAGCACAAACATTTGACAGCCTGGAGCTGCAACCAATATACACAATGGCCAAACCAGCAGGCAAGACCTAACACGTTGGCTCGTTGGAGCAAGTGTTCTGTGCTCGTCATTGCAAGCATAAGAAAGGATAAAAAGAAATAATAATGAAAAAAAATTAAAACCAAATAGTTATTATTACATTTAGACATCTAACAAGAAAAGAATAATTGGACATTGTGTTAAATGCAGCTAAGGATAACACTTCTTTTTCTTAGCTGCTTGAATGTTAATTTGTTAATCCGAATCAAGAACTTGCTGTCACAGCACAGCGTGAATTGCCTGAGGGTAACTTTCAAAAGAACTGAGAATCAAGCGGAGGCAGAGGCACAGTGAACCTGACCCACCCATCCACCTCCACTAATTAGGTCAAACCCGATGAAGAATGTGGCAAATAGGTAACTTCGGTAGCACCATTCTGTCAGCTACATTAACCCTACTCAGCTTGGTGAGAATTGAGTACATGCCAGACAGCTGATGGATCTGCAGCCAGTTACAAATTTGACATACTTTACAAAAAGCTCACGAAAGCTTAGATAATACCGAAGAATCGAAAACATCTATTTTTAGAGTGAGGCATGTACTCAAACAGATGAAGCTTATTCTCTCACTTTTCAAGCTTACAATTTACTTACATTAGAGCTATATGAATGCATGGCTTACAAGATGCATTAAGCCTGAAATCATTCGATGGAGGCACCTTCCCACATACACCACCATTGCAGAGCTAGCTGTCATCATCACTGGAAAGCCTGTGTGGCAAAACAGCAAACCAAAAAACCTGTTTTTTCCAAACAGGTTGCAAAAAAGCAGTGGAACTCCACAAAGTCAGAATAAATGAAAGCAATACCACTTGCTACGTGATGATTTGTCAAAAATCACTGACCCACCGAGACAGGACATGCAGAGAGACCTTTACACAGTGCAGAATATATAAATTCAGCTTTTAACTAAGAATTCTGAAGTTAGTACGGTAATCAAAACTCCCAGTATAGAACAAAAGCCATGCACTAGAGTGACAGAAGTGCAGAAAATAGGTTTTCCTGTCGTGAAGAATTATTTGGACTTAAAAATTTCATCAGTAGGGAAGCCAGAGCTCAGGGTATACAGCAATTGCACAATAACTCACAAAGGATTACAGGAAAGTAACTGAATACATGAGCAACAGAGCTGTCTGTTTCTGTCTTGCTCACAGAAAATGAGCATATTTAATATTTTTTATTGAACTTTTGCAGCCGATATTGCAAACTACCAAGATTTTAGCTAGGAAACAAGCTCAAAACCTTAAAAAGCTTAAACACTGAGTGAACTCACTGGTAAAGCACTTCAAGCTTTACCCTTTACCCTTAAATCTTATTAGAATCAAGTTGATCTCTCAAAAACCCTAACCCTCTCCTCTCTTGACTCTCAGAATTAATTTCAGCTATTTATAAGTAAGGAAAGAAAAACAAATTAATGCAGAGAACTTGGTACTGTTTCTGCCCAGCACCAAGAGGAATGGCATTGGGATTTTCAGGGTGGCAAGGCAGCTGTAAGTACCCATCAATTTGAGCTAGCTCCAAGTTAAGCAAATCTTACACTGTAACAGAAAAAACAAGGGTAAGATAATGGAAAGACAGCTCAGATTCTCCCCTCTTGTTTCTGCACAAAGTATTTTTGAAGTCCTGTGCTAGCAAAAGAATTCAAAATTGCCAACATGTTGAAATCTAAATATAAGCAACATAAGGCTCACTTTTCTCAGGTCTCACATAAATCTCATCACATCAAAACACTTAACCATGTTACTTCGCAACTCAGCCCTTTCAATTGTTATAGAAATACTAAGAATGGGCAAAAAAGGAGGAGTGAAAAAGAGCATCAGGTATTCATAACTGCGTGTGAGGTCAACATATTGAATTTATGGCAAAGTGCCAATTTTAAAAATAAAACTGATTTACATTTATACAGAGTGCTCCAGGAACACTCTACAGTCAACACAGGATGGATGGATGCTTAAATGAGAGATACTCTTTCACCCTTTTCATTATCTTTTTTTTGTCTTTCTATTTTTTTTAAGAGGAACAGTAGAAGTAAGTCAGTTTACTGAATCTTTCTGCATTTCACTCAGCAGTAGTCTACACAAAGTCTAAGAGGTAAGTAAGATGTGATTTCTTCTACCATCAACACCAAGTTTTCAGAGCAAATTCTGTATTTGGTTACTAAATTTCAAGTTTAAAGGAGGTAAGCTGAAACAACACAAAGCAAAAGAAAAAGACAAGGATGACACAATCAAACAGGGCTTTCTGTGTCAAAAGCAGAGAAAAGCAGCAGGTTTACAACTGGCTCATTTCTATGCAAGACAGAGTTAAGTTATAACAAACTTTTCCTTTTCCATCTCATTAATTTAATGGCCTGCAACACCAGAATACTGCATGTTGTTTACACGATTGATTATGGCAAGAATTAACTCTCCTTTGTTAACAGTTACCACCAGCATTACCATGGCAAAAAAAAACCCCTAATACTTCAGTAAAGTATTTTTCTTTCCAGTAATCACTATATCCAAATTTCATCTTCTTCTCTCTTTATTCCCAGAGGAGTAAAACTCCTCTTGACTATAGGTTGTTTAACAAATCACTGGTAAAAAAAAAAAAAATACCTTGAGAAAAATGCACTGTCGATTTCAAACTAGTAAGTGAAAAAACAAGAAAACATGTTTCCATAATTCCAGTAAATTGAACTTGAGAAGATAAAGAAGAAGCAACTATTTTTAACTCAAGAAAGTTTTAGAATTATTATATATTGGAACTACATATCCCTGAATCAAGTCTGGTAAAATTTTTCTATTATCTAAGACTGATAAGAAATTTAAAACATATAAGGTACTACACTAAAAATGGGATGTTACTTCATAATTGTGGATTAAATTTTATAAACAGGTTCAAGTTCTCCCATATGGTTTTGGACAAGCCAGCAGTCTCTTTAGCATTTCAACAACTGTAATCACTTAAAATCCATGAAAATTACACATTCAAGCTTGATACCCATTTAAAGCAGAAATCTAGCTATGAGAGGAAAAACTGGCGTACAGAACAGTTTAATGTAAAGAAATATAAATAAGTAAATAGACCACATTCTTAATGACTAAGACAAAGGCACCCTCTGTTCAAAGAATATATAACAATATAACAGTGAGATTTTATTAATTATAGAATGAAGTAAAAACTATAAAGCAAAACACATTTAATTGAAAATGACAGAAAGTATTACTGATTAGCATGAAAGAAGACTCAAATTTCCTAATCAAATTTGGCAAGTTTCGAAAATGAGAAAAATATATTTATCACGTGAAAGCAGCATGCCCTGCATGAAACTGAGAACAAGATGCAGCAAATAAACATGTATTAGAATTGAACTTTTGACAGAAGTAGTTGACTAGAGTTAATATTCAGTGTTGGTTTGTTAATTCACGGAAAGCCAATTTTTAAAATGAGAAGGATAAAATAAACAGAGAAGTCCGTTTGTCAATTCAACTCTGAGAAACCCCCTACTTCTGTGTTTTTATTCCTGCTGGTGTTAATACGCAGTAAACTGGGTGACACAATGCCCGGATCTCAGGCCATCCTCACTACCAAGAGATCCTATGAGATCCAAAAGCACACCACTCCTATTTTGCCAGTTCAAATATTTGGTGGCTCCTCTGTCAGACTTGTGAAATGATACAGGTTTAAAAGACACTCCAGATATTTATGGAGACCCAGCTCCATAAATATAGAGAAGCCACAAAGCTAACCAGCGGACCTATGAGCTAACAAGGTGGAAAAAAAGACTAGTGAGTCAAAGTGGAGGACAGCAAGGTTTCAAGTCAGAGCTGCCACTGATAGACAGTAACATATAATCATGACATCAAGTCTGCATTTAACCAGGCAGGGATGTTTCTGCAACCAGGCTCAGGATATCGTTTCATTAGAACCTTAAGAGCACAACCAATTTTAGGAGTCCTTTAGTGCTTCATTCCTGTCCCTAAAGTGCAGCATGTTCTTTAACACTTCTGAGAACAGTGAATACAGTCAGAATCATTTAGACATACAGAGCCCACGTACAGTAACTGTTGTTGTGAAGGCTGTATATCCAGGGACAAAGCTCCTGCATGTGCAGCAGAAATCAGATGCAGCAACCACAACAATTTGAATGAGATGTTCCTAGGACAAAATGCTCTGGCAGTTGCAGATGAACATCAGGAGAAGAAAAATACTCCATGTTTCACTTTCATTGTGTGAACAGACTAAAAATGTTGCAATCCTCAGGGAAAGACCTTGAGGAGCATACTAAACAGGCAAGACCCAGAGGGAAGTATAAAGAATATGGTGTGGGAACAAAAAACCTCAATTCTTTACCAAATGTCTGTTTACCAATTTCATGAGGAGACAAAAAAATGGATGAAATCATTGTGAACAGGTTAGAAAGGACACCTTTTTTTTTTTTCCCAGATGACAGCATAACCCAGCCCATAAAGTTCTGTTTAGAGGAGCTTTGAGCCAAGATGTTCCATGCAATTAAATATTGTGAAACTCTTGGAATACTTCAGTAACATTAAAACAGAATGTTTTGAAAACCTCTGCATAATATTTCTAGGAAGTGTAACGTACATCAGCCCCATTCCAACAAGGAACCCATGGTAGGGTATTGCAGAATATTGCTCTACATCAGGGCAGAGGTGAAAGCAATGCATTCCTCATGTGCTTACTGCATCTTGAACTCTGTATTCAGAACATTCAACATCAGAATTAATGCAAAAATTCAGAAGCAAATTTCCTCACAGTCTCTACTTATACTAACAGTCCTACACAGGACTATTACTTATCAAAATTAACCTGACATGTTCGTGATGAACGTGAATCCCTAACCAATGAGTATTTTTTGACTATTTTACCGATATTAAAGGTTACCACATTTATTTAAATTCATTTGAGCAACCTGAGCGTTCAGGAAGTGGAGAGGACTTACAATTTTGCTCTCTCCATGCCGAACCTCAGACATAGGTACACCTTGCTGTACACCTTGCATCATTGCAGCTCCCTCCACATTTTCTTCTCTGTCTCCCAGCACTTTTTTTTTGTTTTGTTTTAACCATATGTATCCTTTTTATATACTTATGTAGTTTCTTCCACCCTCTTTCTTTTAGGGTAAGTGGTTTTTCAATATGTCCCACAAGAATGAAGTTTATCTGTGGACTGTCAACCAAGCCTGCAACCTGCAATATTCATATTGCTTATAAAGTAGCTGTGGTAGCACCTAATGCAAGAAACCATTCAGCATCAGTGCAATAACAAAGAAACCACGTGTGTGGTCACACAGCCATTACTTACTCCTGTTACTATTCACTGCTATACAAGTTCCAAAGCTACAAACAAGGGCAGTGTCCTACTCTCCTCCAAAATATCAGTCTTCTCCACAGCCACGTAAAAGTCAGGCCACAATTTTACTACAGAGTAGAGAATCAATTAGTCCTACCAAGCTTTCAGAAATGCCGTTCCTCCCTAACTTGCAACACACTGTTTAATACACAGGCATTTCCCCATGAAGACTTTAAGGTGCACTAATGGCTTAATAGTACCCAGCGAAGCCCTCCATTATTTCCTGCCATCTCTTCTGAGGACTCATTGTTCTATTTTTTTATTTAAAAGCTAAACCAAAAAACAATCCAGAGGGGAAAAAACACATTAGCAACTACATACCAAGTATGGAAGAATACAGAATATAGAGATAAAGACAGAGGTGCAGAGGTGAAGGAAGGGGAAGCTGCACAATCCCTCTAAAACTACTCAACTTTGTGACAGAGATCACATGTTTAACACACGGGTTTGGTTCCACTGAGGACCTACATCCCTCAGCCTCCTCCACAGTAAAATCTCACCTGATAGAATTTGGCATTGACACAACTTTGAAGAGCTTTTACAAACAACATGCTGCACATTGCAGCATGAATTTGTGAAGAAAAGCATAAATAAAATTAAGGAAATTAAAATCTACACTTGGTGCCCTTCAGATGTTACTTAACTTTCTACTGCTTTCATTTTATTCATACACCAACTGATGTACTCCTGCTGCCCTTCAGCAGCCTCAACCTTCTTTAAACGTTGTCAGCCTTCTCATACCCACCATGCCAGCAGCCTGTGTTTCCAAACATCCCCAAGTTCCATCAAACTGGACAAGAGCAAAGCACATGTGAAACAGGCACCTCTCACCAATCTGCATCGCTGCCCACCCACACTCTACCCTGCTTATCTTTTGTTTATACTCTGTAGTATATTATACACAATTTAGATCAGAACTTAAAAAGGATGTGGATATTTTCATTCTTCCATAAGGAGCCATATAAGAATACAGATAAAAGGCTATCCAAGGCCCATGATAATATCCCTTAGCTCCATAAATCCCACTTTTACCTGAGTATGAATACACACTGAAGACAAGTTGTTTCACTGCAGAACACTAGAGCAACTTCTATATTGTATTCCTTTATCAAAGTCACCTATGGTGACAGTTACCATTGTCAAAATTCAAGAAGTGGTATTCAACATTTTGGTCTACTTAGCTTCATTTTCATTTCTTGGAAAACCTAAGAAATTCACAACCCTTTTGATTACAGACTCTTTTCTGTACACGCTTACACCACAAACGATTTAGATGCCAAGGAAGCGCAAGTACTCTTAAAAATAGTTTAGAGGTTAAATGACTCTAGAAAGTCATTGCATCAAAAGTCTCCCTGTAGAAAGGTAGAGATACAATTAATAAGCCTTTAGTGTTGGTATGACACTTACTAAATGCAACCAAGAAAAAAAATTCTAAAATAGTCTGCTAGAGCACTAACCCACCCCATTTCCTTATTTTTCTCATTGCCCTTCTCTTCCCCTACTTCAATACATAAGTAGACTTTCTCAATGTCAATAGGCACTCTTGCATCTTTTCTCAGAGAATGCATTTTTATGCCTGTACCTTCCCTTTCTTTCTGTAGTCTCCTATTATCCTGAGCTTTCTATGACAATACAGAGCACCTTCCTCCTCTGCCATTCCTCACCGTGTTTTCTTGCTGTCACTTAAAATCCTCCTTTTACCCTCTTAACCTTATTCCAGACTGATCTCATTCCCTTACACAGCTTTACTGACTCACAAATCTCTCTTCTCCACTGACCTCTTTCCTGCTGCTCAGCTTCTCATCTGGATCTTTCAGAGCCAATGCAAACGCAGACACTCACCTTTCCTCCCATGCCCTCTTCTTTCTGGCTGTCAGTGCAAATCATGTACAAAAAACTATCCTGAAAGAATGTCAGAATTGCAAGTAAATACTCAAAAGTTATGAAACACAAGAATCAAAATTTCCTCAGCAAGCAATCTTGATAAACCACCATATTAGAGAAAAGACATTTTAATAATTTATCAGGTGGGATAGTTGGTCAGATTTTCCCATACAAGTTCAGAATAGTCAGAGAACCTCCTGGCACAGACGCTGTCCATTTTGGAGGAGTAGGTCTCTAACTGGGCCTACCAGCCTCCATCAGGCTCTAAAACACTTTGCATATACTCAAATGTAAGCAATAATGGCTAAAGTTTGCATTCTCCAATGACCCATAGTCACCAGCACTATGGCAACCCCACAGCTAGTTGCCCCTCTGGATTTATGGCTCCACTTTAACTTCCATGAGGGCAATGACTCCCTTTACAGATACCCTAATCCTATTTGGCAACTTTTGCAGTAGTGTCTTTGCTTAATAGTTCGAAAGTAGGGTCATGAGCACCTTCCTTCTGCCACTGGCATGAGAAGATACATGTAAGTACAGGAAGCCATTAGAAACAATCCTATAAATGCCTGAAAACCTGCTCACACAAATACTTTCAGATGAGCTCATGGATGTAACACAAAACACATTAAGCACTGAAGCTATGACTGATACAACCCTGCCAGCGAAAATGACAAAATCAGAAAAGAGGAAGGAAACGTCCTTTAACCTTTTCCTACATGTGCTTACCACACTGCACTTATGTCTCACTCAGTCTTTAAAAATGCTGACATTTTTAAACGTCCTGCTGTTGGTTGCCTGCACTATACGAAAGGCCCTTAGAAATAGTCTCCTTTCACAAAGAGAAGCAGGACCCTGCTTTCAGCAGCCTACCCACTCAGTTTGCTTTAAAACCCGGCAAAAAAAAAAAAAGAAAAAAAAAATCAAGAAAAATTCTGAGTTGAGACTGTCCCTTCATGCTGTAATATCATGCTTTAACATTCCACTACAATATCCTCGTAAACCACTGTATTAAGGAGCAGACATGGGCTCTATTGAGCCTAGTAAACTATTCCTCTTTTATCAATCAAAAACTCACTTCAAAATTGTATAAAGAGTTCTGTAATACAAACAAGCTTGAAGGATAATTCAAAAATAATTGTGAACACCGGTGTTTGCAGTGTACATTCTTACCTATTACTCCAAGCCATTATTTTGTAAGAATACAGGCCACTTGTAAGCAATTTGATGTAAGCAATTTGAAGTGCAGATTCCTTAAAATTTTTGTTTCAAAGAAAGCTATTCCACTTATCTCAGAGGGGAAAAAACCCCCGAGGGTTGTGGTTCGGGGATTTTTTTCCTTAGATATAGACACACATTTGGTAGCTGCTATTCCTAGTTCTATGACATGTCTTACACAGTCCGTCTGCATCCAGATGGAATGTAAGAGAATTCAATACTGGCAAACATGCTAGGCTGTTTGCCTCACAGGCAGAAGTCTACATCTATAACTTAACACACAGAAGGTCCGAGGCTGCAAATAGGTTTGAAAATCACTACCAGGTGACATGCTAACCAAGCAATCATTGTCATTATTAATACTAAAACATCTGTTTAATTAACCTTCTCATTCAAAGTTGGGACAGGATTGTGAGTATTTTTCGGCCAAGATCTTCCAGAAAGTAACCCAGCCACTGTTATTTTGTTTTCACCATGCTTTTACACAGTTACCAGATTGCAACAAAGCAAGTGCGTTGCATAACAAGTTGAGTCACGCTATTGTCTTCAAAGCAGATAAACCTCGTATTTATTCTTTGAATACACCCATCACTGATAATTTAATCTAGGGGTTTGATGGTATATTGTAATTCTTCCTCTCACTGCCAAGGCATTCTAAATCAAAAAATACTTAACATATTTCTCTTGTTTATCAATATTCTCTGAGTACTGAGCTTTGCTCAACTTCAAAAGATAAAGAAACACTAATTTTGATTATTGTTAGAAACAGACCAATAAAAGCGCTAACATTTCAGAGCTAATGCACTTTCTGAATTCATGGAAAAAGAAGATGAGATTTTGTTCTTAGAAGTCTTTAGCGAATTGGGGGGCTTACTCTGAAAGATTTCACATCAAATGCCCTGATTGCTCAGAAGTTCTGAAAATCAACACCCTTTAAAAGCTGTCTAGCTCTGTAAACCATGATGAGAAACCTGCAATAATCCTCTTGGAAATTCAGCCTACTATTCCTAACGCTATGTCCAGATCAACTAGTGTTACAATCCTGCAATCCTGACAGGCAACTGAAGTTGAGGGTGCTTGGCACCATCTCAGCAGCACTCAGCACTCTGTCTGATCAAACCAGACAGCTAATACAGTTCAGACTAACGCAGTGACTGAACATACGAACAAAACAGGTTGAGGCAGGGCTATTTTAAGCCTCTTACTTAGAAAAACCCATAAACCAGCAACAAGAAGCTTTACAAATTGCTTGTATTTTATGAATGCGAACAGGTCAGAAAAATATAGAAGCAAGAAGGGGACTGTAGTTTCAAATGTGTAACATCGCAGAAGGTGGGGGTGGGGGGAAAAGATTATTTTGAAAAGCTATTTTGAGGAAAGGAGGAGAGAGCAGAGTTACAGAGTAGAAAGAACTGCACAGTGCTTTGAAAGAGAAGCCTTTGGAACTTGTACTTGAAAAGAGAATGCTGCGTATATATGGGGATAAAGGCATAACAGAGAGTTTGGAAAAGATGGATAGTTCAGTTCCGGTCAGATTGAGCTGGCAGAGCAGGAAAAAACGTAAGATGAAATACCAAAGTCCTAAGTTAGAAAAAGGACTAAAAAGAGTTCTCAGAGGACCGAGAATGCAGGTAGTTTTGAAAGATAACAGAACAGACACATAGCATGACAACATGCAAACAGTAACATCCTTAATTACGAAGTCATGAATGCACAGCATGATTTTCATGCAAGTAGTTAAAGAATTTTAGGTGGGATTTCTTAAAATAACACAAGACTTCATTATGCAAGAAGAGACATGGAGAAGAAAAGGCAAGAAATTAGTTTTTGAGGGCCAGGCAATCGGTAATGAGATACATCACCTGATATTTAAAGCGTAGAGAAATAGGAAAAATTCATGTAAACAATGCATACAAAGCCTGTTTACACATCTGACAGAGGGGATAAAGCACACGTGTGACAAAGGCACTGCTAGATACCTTCTGACAGAGCAATGTTTGGACTAGCCTCCTAAAATATGATGGAACAAAGTGCGAGATAAGTGACAAGCTTATTAATTATGTTTAGTGAACAGTCTCAGATACAGGATGACTGTATTATTCTGTAGTGGGATAAAGGAGGGCAAACAACATATTTGGGGGCAATGAAAGGGTATAAGAATAGGTCCACAATGGACGCTGAAGCGTATAACAATATAGCATACACTGAAGGACTAGGTATGAGAAGGCATATGTGAGCAAACAATACGTGAACTGAAGAACAGACCATTGGTTGATAACTTGTATGGAACCATTTGAATGTACACAGACAAAAGATATGGTGAGGAACTACATTGTTTCAGGTACAAGAATGACTGATAGCTATAATGAAGTCATATATCGAGGGTGTAAGTATTTACAAACAAGTATTACAGATATATGTTAGGAGCAGGGGCAAGATAACTTATGCCAGAGAAGATATTTTGGTTGATGTGAATGCCTTGGGATAGTGCAAGGAAAGAGAAAGTTCACAGGCATAGCTGGAGATGAGGCAAGCATACAGTACTAGAAAAGGGAAAAGTTAGAACAACAGCTTGTTTGTAATTTATAGATTGTGCTCTCATCTCCTACTTGTATCAAGTACAGAATGATGATACAGAAAGGCTGACAAGCTTACTGTCTGCTCTACATCAAAGTGAACATATGGAACGGATGGAATGAGAAGATCTATCTGAGAAGGGTATCTGTGCACACAGATAAAGCTCCAAAAGCACACAGAAGCACGGGCCAGCAGTTTATACAGACGTGTGGCCTCCGGGGCGCAAAGCGAAGGGTGGATGACCCTCAGAGTGCGCACACACGCCAAAGCAAAGAAGGCAGAGAAATGCGTAGGCACACACCTGCAGGCAGGTGTGCAATGACAACAGCTGGCCGGCCACGGCGTTGCCCCAGCGCAGAGGGCGAAGCAGCGGGGACATGGGGCTCGCAGGGACCCGCCGGCAAACCCTCCCGGGAGCCTGCCCGTGCGAGGGAAGCCATGCCAGGAGAGCGGGCTGGGCGGCAGGAAAACATGGCAGGCAGCGTGCCCTCACGCTGGGAGAGCGCCCGAGCGGCGATGCAGGAGCGCGGCGGGGCCGGAGCGGAGCGCGGAGGGGAGGCGTGAGCCCACCCGGGGAGGCGGGAGCCCCCCTGGCCCCAGCCCCGGGCACAGGGACCGGCCGCCGCCGCCGCCTCCCCGCAGTTGGCGAGCACCGCGGCAAGACGGGCCAGCGGTGAGTGAAGCGGGCGAGCAGCGCCTGTGGCGGCACGGCCCGGCCCGGGCGCCCTGTCAGCCTTCCTCCCGCCGCCGAGGACACCCGTGGGGAGGGCAAGGGCCACCCCGGTCCCGCTCCACTCACCCTTCGCTGGAGGTCTCCTCCTCGGCCATGGCGGCGGCGCGGCGGCCGGGAGCTGACAGCGGAGGAGCGGTGGCTGTGGCCGGGAGCGCAGAGAAGGACAGCGAGACGGAGACAGCACCAGCCATCACGGGCTCCTCCCTCTCTTCCTCCCTCCCGCTTGCCCGCCCGCCACCTGCGTCATCCTCGCGGGGCCGCCCCAGCCCTGCGAGTGGCCGCCGGGAGCGCTGGCGGGCGCGGCCGGGGCCCAGCGGGCGGCCCCCGCGCTGTGTGTGGGCGTCCTGGGAACACAGGGAAGGGTCCCGCCGAGAGGGGAGGGCGTCCCGGGCGCTTCCAACCCGCCCGCCAGCGGCCTGGCTGGAGTAAGGTCCCGGTGGTAGGACCCGTGTCCCGCTGCCTGATCCCGGGATGACGGCCGTGAGGAAGGGCCGCGGCTTCCGGGCCAGGCAGCGGGTGGTCTCTGCCCCGTGAACTCTGCGTCTGGGGCGCGCTGTGCTTATGTGTGCAGCGTGTGGTGTGTACACACTGCACACTGTGTGTGTTGTACACATATACTGTGTACAATCGCAGTTTGTATATACGTGTAGATACTGTATTGTGTACACACTGTGTACTACACTGTACGTAGATGCTGTGTTCATATGTGTACACACTGTGTACAAATCACAGTTTGTACATATGTGTACATACTGTGTGCACACTACATCCTGTGGATGTATCACAGTGTGTACATGTGTACATACTGTACTGGGTTACACACTGTAGAATGTACATAGACACTGTGTACATACGTGTACACATTGCACATACTGTGTACATGCCTACCAAGTGAGAGTATTCCCCACTACCTCCTCAGGAAATAATGTACAGGTGGGACACAACACCTGGCAATTGCATCGGAGAGGTGGCAAGGCCTCCATGCCAGTACACAAGCTGGCAAGGAAAGCAGGAGAGGTAGAACATAAGCAAGACACTCAGCCCTTCCACAAACAGAGATCTCTGGACAACTTGCTTAGCAAGGCCTGCAGAGAGGGCAGCAGGGGTGGCCAGCACAAGGTTTTCGGGTTTGTAATGTTTGTTTTTACATACAAGAAGCAAATTATGAGTTCTGGATGCAACTTAAGCACTATCTGTCCCTAAAATGATTACAAGTAGAATAACTATTGTGATTGTAATTTTCAAGTGTTTTGAAAGACTTAAGTGAAGCTGCGCCCATAAGGAGGAGAATGCTGGGATGTGCTTGTTTTAGACAGCATTTAGTCTCACAATATTGGTTGTGTTACTGTTCAGCTGTGTAAGAACGGCATTCGTATTGAACAAACAACAAACCTTAATTGAAATAAAGCAGCAAGGTACAGCGAGTGGAAGGAGTGGCAAGAAGTTTATAAGTCTTGCATTTCTTCTGAATTTTGTCACTGAGCTCTGAAGCACTTTACAAAAACAGATGCAAGGATGATTACTGTTTCTTTTGGTTTCTGAAATCCCTTGATAAATGGCATAAGGTTAATTTGGTAATAGCTGAAATAATTCTCATCTAAAACCATTCTGCAATTCAACAACAGCGATTGTTGAGATTACACAATCTCAGCTCAAGTTTGTTTGGCTGTGTCACAATGCTTTGGCAATCTGATATTTTTCTCATGAGAGTGTATTTATTTTTATTATTGCTCTGAAATATTTTATTTACCAAAAATGTGGCTATCAGGATCACTGGCAAACATTTGCAATGATGCTCTCTAGAATTTGAAAACAGCCTGAAACAATAGCTCTGAATGCTATGATTTTATTTCTTCTTAATTTCAATGTAACAGTAAGTTTAAAACCTCGTAAGCGAGATTTATGCCCTACTCATGGAACATGCAAGTGTTCAGACACAGTTATCTCTGTGATTTTAATTCAGTGGTGCTCACACAAGCACTAACTGGTTACACTTGTTTAAGAATTAAATGCACAAGTAGCCCACTCCAACCTAGCAGTCCTTTCTCTTGCTAAGGAATGACTCAGTTTCTTTAGAGCTGATTTCATTATGTGGATAAACCATCTGTATTTCTGTGCTTGAAGAAATGACTTTGATAATGCCGATAGAAGAGAGCTGTGCATCAGTTGGCTAATGTTGCAGTGTAAATGAATGAAGGACACCTGTATCATAATGTGAAGCAAATAGTTTGGATGATTTTTTTTCCCTTTTTTTTATTTCAGAGACATTTCTGGACACTGAAAATATCTCTGACTCTATGGGAATGGTCCCTGCTCCTGTTTAATATCTCACTTCTTTATGTAGAATTTTTGGTGGGACTTGTATCTGGCTCTCTTTATTGAATAAGTTTCATATCATTCTCTTTAGTAAGTGGTGTGTTACCCAAAGTTGCTTTAGAAGCCAGATTTATATTTTCAGATCCCATTGTCTAATATAGGTAAGAGTAAAATAGAAAGGCTTTCTTCTCTCACAGTGAAAAAATAAAATTGAAAAAACCCCAAAACAACAGATTTCCACTCATTTTGTTGCTACTCTTACAGCTGCCATTGTAACACTCCTCTTTCAGGGCATGCATCTTTTCCTGCTAGCATCAGAAGAAAAAGCAAGTACTTTTTACTAGGAGAAGAAAAGCAATCCAGCTGACCTTACAGATCCCCCTTGTCCTGGACTGAGATTAAAAAAAAATCATTCTCCATGCTGGAGAAAAATTCCAGGTGACATTACAGAAATTTGAGTGCCAAAGCCATCTTGCTTACTCTGGATTTCACATAATACCTTTGAGACTGTCTATGTTACAGGCCAGTTCACAGTAAGGGTCACTGTTCTTAGCTGATTAACATTTGGGGTGTATTATCGTCTACATCAAAATTCTTCAAATACAGAGAATTTATGTATTTTATGTACTGTGATTGTGATCCTGCTTTTGATCTAGCAGACGTAGCTGCTTGTCAGCTGGAGCTTGTGACTTAGAGCACAAAAAGAGAGCAACAGTGTTTATCACCCACATTTGTTATAATGACCCACTTAGTAAGCTACTTCTCCAAACTGCATCACAAGTAACTTGCTAAAATCAGTCTGAGCAACCAGCCGCAGAGAGGGTTGACTGGGCCAAGTATTGACAGACTAAAGTTGTTTATGCTTGTTGTTCACATGAAAGTGATAAAAACGACAGCTTGATGAAAGTAATATCATATATTTGGTAGGTCTGATTTGGTAGCAACAATTAAGGTGGCACCCCAGTTCACAGGCAAAGGGGCTCTCACCGGTTGCATCCTGGCGGTGTTTCAGCAAGCCTGTTGCTGACTACCATTCGGCCTCTGCAGGCCCCGTGTTTCTTGCTCTCACAGATCCTCTTAGTCTAAGTGTCTACTCCATATGTTCTCCATCTTTTAGTTCAGGCATAACTTCCGGCAGAAAATCTGAGCCTTGCATCCCAGGTAGCCCACGTTGAAAAGGAGAGCCACCTTATTGTGATGTTTTGCAGGGACTCAGGACACCAAGGAGAAAGCAGAATAAAACTGATTGGTTTCTGCAAATTAACCTGTTTGTGATGGCAAGAGGACCTTGAAGCCATTGTAGAATGTCCCTGGGAGCTCTTGTCCATGCTTTGCTGTCAGTGGAAGATTTACTCTCTGCTGTGCTTCTTCAGGGGAGAAGCCTGTTTGTCAGCTGCCTCAGGGACTGGAGGTGAAGGTGTTGGAACTAGCTGTGGCTAAGCCTGAGAGGAAGACCAAATGGGGCTGGAAGACTGAAGATTTATGCAGCTCTCAGGATGTGTAAATGAGGAACTCAGCCCAGAGTGCTGTTGTCTGTGTTTCTCTAGGAAGAGCTCGTGCTGTTGCTGAGATGAGGGAGGAATCCTGACTTCAAATGAGTCTCTTCTGCCTGGTTCTGGACTGCAATATTATGTCAGTCTGGCAGCTTCGGCTATGTCATTGAAGAAAGGAAAAGTCATAAAGATGTCAGTCGTTGGAGGAGTCTGGAAATTCATATTACTGGGCCCTTTTAGACCCCAGGGGTCCACAAGGGCATTGAAGCCCCCTGGGCAGCTTGTTCAAACTTCTAATATCTCTAACTGCTTTGTGGACACCGTCACAGTACAAATTGGAATGGCAGTTTGAGACTAATGGCACCATGCTTCTTGTGTTCCCAGTGTGACTGCTTTATGGTAACCTGTTTCCTAGACGTATCTGTGTGTAGGAATAGAGTTTAAAATAAGTCTAGTTCAACTACTTGGAGGTCCTCATTTTACCAGCATCTTTCAACCAATACATCTCTGACTCCGGTGAGCATTAGGAGGCTATTTCTACAGATACCCAAACTCCTGGAAGCTGTGAGGGATGTTGTTGACATGGGGCACCCTCTCTGAAGCTAGGCTAGTGTTTCACTATGGTCCTTGTGCCCCTGGTCTGCTGTGCATAGGAAAACACTCTGTCTCAGCCTCTTGTTCTTTCACATCCTTGCTGTGGAGGAGGGCAAACTTTCTTGTGCCCCAACCAAGACTCACGTCTGATCCTGCTCTGGGAGCAGGCTGTCTCTAAACAGAGAAATCAATGACATGGTGGCCGTGACTGTAAGGGGACAGTCCTGAAGAGAGTGTCTGGGGCAAATCAGAGCCTCTGGTGAATCTGGCACTTGAATGAAAGAGTGTAGTTGAGGAGAGCTGTAAGAAAAGTTTTGCTGGTTACTTCACCAGGGTCATGTGATGGGACCAAAGAACATACCAGGCGTGACTGAGCTGCTGTCACTCCATCTCAGAGTGGGTTTGCATTCAGAGCCCCTATCTGCCCTGTAGGCACTATTTTGAAACCATGCCCACAGCAGTTACGGTAGAAAGTTGAGTAACTGTGTGCAAGAGTCAGCTACAAGGAGGCCAAGAGACGTTTAAGTGCTCCAAGGAGTGAGTGAACTGCAAAGAGAAGTGCCTAAATACAGATTTTTTTAATATGTCCGTATCATCAACAGCTGAGTCTGTGACAGGCTGTGTTGCTAGGCAGAACTTGCATCTTGTCATTCTTGGCTATTCTAGAGTATGTGACTCACATGTGATTAGCCTAAAAATTCCCTCCTAGACACAGGAGTGGCTGGGGAGAGACAAGGTCTCATATTTTCAGGTGGGTGGAAGAGTGCTTCCATCAAGGGTGCTGGTGACTGTGTCTGCCTGGGTCATATGTGCGCGCTGTGAAAACTCATCTGATGAGACATTCAGCTGCACGAGACAGGGTGTGTAATTTAAGGAGTGGCCCCTGTGCCACAACCTTCTGCTTCGTCTCCCTCACCCATGAATGTGAATACCTACATGAACACACAGGCTGGAGACAGAAGAGCCTTCTAGACTTCCTGGAGATGTTCACACAGAGCAATAAGGCTATTCTAGTTCTGATTGCAACTAACTGAAGAGGTCAGGGTAAGCATTAGTTGAGACTGTCCATGACATAGCAGAATGAGTTAGTGATATGCAGGACCAGAACAAGGAGTATAATCAACATGAACCCCATAAAAGTCAGGAAGGCAGCCTTCAATGCACTTGGAGAAGAGGAGGGCAGGGGTCGCCTGAGAGCCTTGTATAACAGGTGAACAAAAAAGAAAGAGTGAATTCACAGAAGTTGATAATATTAAGAGCACAAATACAGATTTTCACTGTGAAGCAAAATCTGTAACTGAATTTAGGAAACCAGCTTGGCTAAATAATTTAAATTGAAGAAATAAACGTATAGAAAAGGAGAAAGTAAGTTAGCTTTTAGGTTGGTTTTTAGGACTGAGGATAAAAGTGTAACAGAAGCACATAAGAGCAAAACCAGAAAGACACAAGCTTGAAATGAAATGCAACTAGCAAGCAAAATAAAAAATCCCCCCCATCACTCCAGAAGCCCACTAATTGTGTGAGGTAGAAATAGTTGTCTAACTGCAAAGTGAGAAAATTAAAAGGTGTCAAGAAGACAGTACTTTCTAGATTTCACTATCCAAGATCCGTAAAGTAAGGAAACTAAAGCACTATTCAGGTGCATTTTCAGTTAAGAAAAGGGTAGAGTATTTAAGCCAGGTATTTTCAAATTGACCTCAAGTTTCTCTGTAACTTTGTCTTAGTGTATTTAAAGATCTCGCTAACAGAATCTCATTGTCAGTAATCAATGTATTTGAGAAGTTATAGATGTTAGGTAGGATAGAGGGAGGCTGTAAAATGACAAGCATGGTAGAGGAGAGAGAGGAGAAAGAAGGGAAGGTATGACATTCTTAAGCAAATTAATTTTGATTTCTGGTAAAATAGTGAAAAATACATTTGTACATTACTGAAAAATAACATAGGAATGAGTAACTGGCAACAAGAAATCACAAAAAAAATCTCAAAAATCTGATTGCCTTTGCAGCAGCATGACATACCTTACGGATAGAGAAGAACTGTAGTTAGAATGTGTTGATTTTCAGGGAACTTTTTATGTGATTCCCATAAGCAAATTAATAAAGTGTTCTGTATTGATCTGCAGCTAAGTTCATGCAATGCTTTTTGAAAGACCAGGGTTACAGGGTGGGTTTCTATCAAAATGGAAATTTGTAGCAAGTTGGATCACACAGATTCAGAATCTGGTGACCTGGGTGGATGCTTATAAAAGGGAAAATTCTTATCAAATTCACACATGTATCAGGCTATGAGGGAGTAAGTATGATGGAGGACAGGGACAAAATAAAAAATGATCTTCAGTTAGAAATACGGAAAAAATGGGAAGCTAGTCAACCCAAACAGCTGCAGACCTAGGCAAGAATAATCAGATGGTCGGGAAAGCTGGTTAGGTAGCAGTTCTGTACAGTAGTAACTCGGGCTTTGAGTGGTCACAAACTGAGTGTGAGTCAACCATGGCCTGTTATTGCAGAAAAAGATAAGCTTTCTGCTAGGCTGTATTATGAGGATTAGAGTTTGCAAGACTTGGCAAGGAATTCTGCTTTACTTAACAGTTGTAAAGCTAGTTTTGAACATGAAGAAGGATGTGGACCACCTTGAGAACAACCAGAATGTCAAGGGGCCTAGAGGAAACAGTGAATTATTTCATATCGGTTATTTAGTGAAGAACAGGAGTAGGAGAACGACAAGAGTCCTGAAGTATTGGAGGAGTTACTAATGAGGTGGGAATAATCTGTTTTCTATGTCCACCAGGGGCAGAAATTGCAGCTAGGATATTTTAGTTCAAACATTAGGACAAATGTTTTTCAAGGTAGAGGGACTGGAAAAAGGTTGCCAGTGGTATGGGCAGTCTGTCTTTAAGAACAGACTACATATATACTCTTAATAAACAGAAATTTAGTAGGTATAATGAAGCTGGAGGCAGGCAGGCTGTCAGTACGACTTTCTGAGGACCCTTCAGCCCTCTGTTTCTGTTGTTTTTAATGTCGTAGAATTGTAGACTCATAGACTCATAGAATAGTTTGGGTTAGAAGGAACCTTTAAAGATCATCTAGTCCAACTCCCCCTGAATGAGCAGGGACACTATCCAGTAGACCAGCTTGCTTGAAGCCAATCAGAAGTCAACCTGAACTTGAGTACTTCCAATGATGGGGCATTCACAGCATCTTTGGGCAACCTCTTCCATTATCTCACCACCCTCATCATAAAAAAGTTCTTTCTTATATCAAATCTAAATCTATCATATTTGAGTTTGAAACTGTTGCTCCTTTCCCTATCACTACAGGCTTTGGTAAAAAGTGGATCCTGTCCACCAGTACACCCATTGTCCTGTCTCAAGTCCTGGAGCCTGTACCACTCCACTTGATACTAGTTGAAGGTTTCAACCCAAAAAATCCTCCTCAAGATCCTGCTCCTAGTTCAGTTAAACATGAAACAGTGCAACTTCTCCGGTATAAGAGAGTCATCAAATCCTGATCTCATTCTCAGCCTGTTGGCTGTAAATAAAAACTTGTGCCATGTTTTGGAGTCTTCTTTTTACATAAAACTACATCCCTTTTTTTTTTTTTTTAACCTTAAAGCATATGTTGCAATACTCAATGGGTCAACAATTTCCAAGCATTTGCCATGAGTAAATACAGGAGGCATCTAGTGGGTATTGTACTCGATACCTGGTAAGCTCTGACCCCGAGAATTTCCAGTCATCACTCTTGTGAAATAATTTCTTATTGCAGAGTTTTTTTGTTAAAAACATTATTTTAATACCTGTCTATACTTGAAATACAAGAAATGTTTTCAACCAGATTCGTCAAAATAACTGATAGTTTTTCAAGCATGTCTCTTATTTATGTATACATGAGTAAAGAATGATTACCTCAACTAGTAAAATCTTTTGCTTTTTGTGTGTGAGGAGAACATTGAAATCAATATGTAAAGTCAGTCAACATGTTTTGTTACAATTTAATCATTGTTTCTTCTTTTGAGAGAAATTGTCCTTTTTTTGTTTCTCAAAAGATAGTAAATCATTAGGGCTCAATAAGGCAAAAAAGAAATCTTTGTTATTTGTACTGATCCTAGCTGGTAGCAAATAGCTGTAGTAAGTAGTGGTAGAGTGAAAATTACTTTTCTTCTTGGAGTTTGGCCTTTTTAACATAAAGATCACTTTTGTAAGGCAGTGTCAAGATGAGTAACTGCTTAAACTCATTTTAAGATACTTTTTCCCCCTACTTTGTAGCCTCTGTTGCTGACCATGTTCAGCCTTGTGAGGTTTTTTAAAATTAGGTAATGCAGTGACAGAGAACACAGACATGTTTATGATGCACTATTTTAATTTACAAGAAATGTACACGAAGTCTTATTTCCCCAAAAGAGGAAGAATCAAACCACACAAGGCATAATGTCTTCTTACAGTTTGTTCTTTCAGCTTTCTCTTGCCGACATGTAACTGCTACTTCTCTTGCTCTCCAAAGCTTTTTATTCTGCTTGTTTACTGAGTGCTGATGACAGACAGATAAGCACTGTCCTTCTAAACTGTACTGAACCTTTGCATTCACATTCAAACCACAGCGCTACCCTTTATACCATGTAACTTCGTTCCCACTCCAGCCTTGTCATGTTGGTCTGGATTTCAGCCAGTTTGTTGTTGTTTTTTTTTTTACTGTCAATTACTGCTAAATAAGAGCAGATTTACATGATTAGATAAGTCTGTTCTGCCCACTGTTTTCTGCAGTGCCCACAGAGCAAAGTCAGTGGCTGCTCCCAGAGATGGCAGATTTACAGGATGAATTTATATTCAAAATTAAATATATACGTATGTGTTACTTAGTGTTCAAAGTGCTGCAGTATATGGCAGCATATGCTGCACTTGCAGGTTGGTTTTTTCCTTCAGGATGAAAATACACTGTCACTTCTGAGAGAAATGGATTCTTTTTCCCACTGGTATTTCCCACAGGACCTCAGGAGAGGGCTGGCTTTGGAACTGCTGCTTCCCACAGCAACAGAATGGTGCTGAACTGTTGCTGTGAGAGGCAAGCACCTCAGAGTACAGCTCCTGCTGAGTCTTGAGCTAAGTAGGAGGAAAGGACAAGTGACCCTGCTGCTCACAGAGTCAACCCTTTCCTTTCCTGGATGCTTTGATTTTCTGCATTCCCCCTGAGGTCCTAATTAAGCTGTCCTGCATCTCCTATTTGTCACAGCTGCATGATCTCTCTCTTCTTGGGCAGGGAGTGCTCATGGAGTTCAGACCTTGTCCAAAGGTGGGAAAACCTGCAATTCATCAGTGGAAGAAATGGCTCTTGTGAATGGCAGAGTTGGTGCATCTGAAGTGGCAGAAACTCCACTATTACAACAAATGCCATCCATGAGCGTTCTGAAATAGAGTGAAAATCTTTCAGGGAGGAAAAGAGTATAATTTTTCTCTAACAGGTTGTGGAACAGGGTTGTTCTTTCAGTGTTACCACATCTGCAGCTCAAGACAGCTAGCTGTCACACCTCCAGGTAAGCTCCTTGGTGAACAAGTTCTTCGGCTGAACTGACCACAGCAGCTGTGGTCACACCTTCTCTTTAAATCATGTGTATGATTCTGTGTGATGTAGGAGAGCTCTGTCATTGACCACATTAGGATCAAAAGCAAATTGTAGTGGCTGTCTGCAAGACCCTGTAATGACAGTAAAAGTTTTGCTATTGTACTTTTGTACCAACTTAACACATCATGAATTCTGTTTTCATATGCAGAGACCCAATCAACTAGAGCTCTTACCAGGCTTCTGGGATAAAACAGATCAAAAATAAAATACTGGACCAAAATCTGCTTTGAGTTGGTTTATATTTCATAAAAATTTTACTCAGTTAATTGTTACGGAATTTCTTTTCAGTTGCACTATTGCAACCAAGTGCACAGCTCATCTGAAAATGAGCTCCCAGCTTCAGAAAATGTTCTGATCAGGAATCTTTTAATTTCTTCTGTTTTTCTTTATGTTACTTCACTAACCCTTCTTCATGTTTGCTGCTGAATATACATTTAATTACTAAATTTAGTGCTTCTCTTCACATGACCTATTTCTTTTGAGTCTTAGTGCTGTTGCTTGGATACGCTTCTCTCTTCTTTTTGAGACACTTGGTTTTATCTTGCTTTTTTCTGTGCTTTGGGTGATACAAATGGATTGCTATTGAACATTTTTTTCGGGGTTTTAAGTGTATTTGGTTTGTCTGGCACCTTGTTTTCAGCAGAACTTTTGTCTTTGATTGCAGATCTGTGGTTATACTTATAGTATATCCTGTGTAACATTGAACGTTGTACTGTTCTTGCTTTTCTTTACAGTCAGTCACAAAAATGACTCCATTATGCCAGGTAAAGGCAAATCACTACGTAACTTAAGAGAATACTAATATTTAGAGATAAACAGAGAGATATTCAATTTCCTTTTTGTATGTGTACTGTAGCTGCAAGTTAATTCCTGGAACATGAATTAATCTTTTTGTTTCAGTCATAGAATAGAAAAGGTAAGTATACAACAGGAATAAACTCAAGAATTTTAATTTGGACTGAAACATTCTTAGTCCCGTGTGGAGTTTTGCTTATGCCATTTCAAAAAAAGGTATAGTAGGCTAAACCAAGAAAAAGTTAAAGGAAGGATGGCAGACACTTTCAGAGGAGGAGAATAGCTACCACATGTGGAGAAGTTAAATAGGTTAGAATTCTTGGCCTAGAAGAATGATGGTGGAAAGTAGCATAAGAAAAATCATTAAAGCAATGGATGGTTCGGAAAGGCAAACAAGAAGCAAGCATTCACATAATCTCAAAACACAAAAATTAGGAGCATCCTGTGAATCATAGCACAGATGGAAAAAAATCAGAAGGAAGTAGTTTTTCATGTGACAGAAATAGTGGAATATAGTGCTGTTGAAGAGTGAGGAGCCGGAACTATAATAAAGTGAGTAGGCAGGGCAATGGAAGACGTCTGTTGATTGTCATTGAAGATAGTGGCCAGATACAAATCCCACCTCAATCCTTTGGTCACTGGCTGCTGGAAGCTGAAAAAACAACAAGAAGGTTCAGAGCACATTGCTAGATTTTTGTACAACTTGTATTCTGCTTTATATAATGTACCATCTGGCCTATGTTGCTGCATCTTCACTGCTACTTGTAACTATGCTAACTGAATTAAAGATACCTCCCTGTGCTACAGGCTTGTCTTGATTTTGCTGTGTAGGATGTTTGGACATGTAGAGCAATTCTGAGAAGAAAGGAGAAACTTTTAAAGTTTACTCTTGTCAAAACATTCCATATGCTTACTGGTGTGTGGCTAAGTAATCACACTGACATGAGTGTTTATTTAATACTGTGTATTTTTCTTTGTAGGCACACCCAAAGTTTCATTATGGTTTGTACTGCTGGTGGAATAATAGAAATCAAGGAGTTAGAATTCCATGAAGAGCACAGTAATTGATGTTGATGTGCTGTGAAAGCATTCACGTGAAATGAGTTAAGTACATGGACACTCCATTTATTAACAGCATTACCAAATGTTACTTGCACGAAGATGTTACTATAGGCTGTAGGAAGGAAATACTAATGGGTATGCTTGTTAATCAAAATGAGTAAAATGTATACAATCATGTCCTTGATAGGTAACTTCTTATGTAGGGAACTGTCGGCTTTTGAGGCTGACCCAGAACACTCCTGTCTCAAGAAAAAGAATGAAGTGCCCACCTAACTTGAGAAAGAAAAAGCTAACTAAGCTGCTTAAACGTGGCTGCCTAATACTCTTTTTGTTGCTGTGTGGTGTATCTCTCCTGTCCTCCCACTGTTGCGTCTGAAGGGTGCTGATCTGTCTTCAGTCTTGTGGTGTACCTACCAGCCTTCTGCAGATTCTTTGATACCCAAGGGTGTGTCAAGTGGCTCTAGATCATGCGGATAATCTCTGTGAGGTGCAGCTGAAGGGTCAGTCAGGGAGCTCTTGCTGACACTCCTTCAGGTAACAGAAGCATGGAGGGAGCTGTCTGGGGAACCAATTCCTCACCTTGAGGTGTCAGGGCACTGATGTACAGTCCAAAAATGTAAACATTTATACTTTAGTTACATGGGTTGAACTTAGTGAAGTCAAGACAAATAAATCACATTAAAAAACCATGTATGTGTCAGTTACGTACAAACAGACTCCACACTGTATAGAGTACAGTACTGGGTACATTACTTCAATTTTTGCTTGATTTTGGTATCTAGTATGGAAGAAGCTTTAATAAAGGTCATTTAAATGCTGAGGTATTGTTTCTTCTGGTCTTTTAAGGATCTATCATTTCTTTACAACTTTTCACCTTAGTCAGATATGTTCAAATGCTGTTGGAATTGTCATGTACCAAACATGTACATTTAAAATAGCAAATAAATGTCTATGGCTTCTGAAATTAAAAAAAAAAAAAACACAAAGTGTTGAACTACCTTTATTACCCACTGCATCCCTCAGAAAGTTGAATGATGACACAACAATCATGACATGTAATCATCCCATGACAAACAAGTAATAAAAATTAGCAAAACAGCAATAATAGATCTAGATAACAAAAGCAAGGAGGATAGTAATATAGAGAATAATCTGCAAAATGTCTATCAATCAAAATTCACTAAAATAATATTACACAAATAATAATACATCTTGCCATAAGAGCTCTGTATTTTTTTAATAAATATTAACATTTTTGGCAAACTTACCATGTTATTTTTCTTCATATTTATCATACAACATTACTTTGATCATACAACAGAATCCCAGGAGTATATTGAGACCTCCTGAAAGACCACTTAACTAAATGGGGCACAAATGTTGTTCTTTGAAGGCAAAGCACGCTTCACCTTTGAATTTGAAATCCTCTTTTAAAAAGTCAGAAAGGGATGTGTGTTTCATTACTTTGCTAATGATTAAGGAAAAAAGTCCAACGTATCTGGTAACTCAGTATTGCTTATTACGAGTTGCCTAAGGAAAGGATGTGGAATACCCCAGTATATTCACAACATGTCTTTCTTCTGGCTAGATGATGCTGATATCTATGGTCTTACAGCATGCAAGGTCAGTGTTGCTAAGTGGATCATTTGCTTTCAGTGAGGGTTACTATTAATTACATTGTCTAATATTACCAGTATCTATCTTAATTCTGCTATTTACCAATCTTCCTGCTTTTAAGAAAGTTAAATGCCTGGAATGTTTTAGATTGGAGTGTTTCAAACCCAGGTTAGTGTGAGTTTCAAACTTGTCTGAATTGGCAAAGCTCTGCAGCTGCACACATTCTCAGTGGTTTCAGAGTATGCAGCCATATTAAGCTGGAAATGGCCCAGAACAGCCTGTTCTAACAGTTGTTGCCAGATCCATATTTCCAGACACACAAAGATCCTCATTTCCAGCAGGTCCTACCTATCTGGCATGTGGAAAACCATCTCTCTGAACAAATTGTTGTTTACCACTAGGGGTAGCCCTTACCACCAGCCCTTTTTAAGTACCAGAGGGGGTGACTTGACTGCGTGTCTTACCTGTGCACTTACACAGGCGTGGTGACTCCTTCTGGACCCCTGAAACCATCTCATTCTGGAGGTGGGATTTCAGTTCAGACAAGCTAGTTCAGCTGGGACAAGGACCAGACTTACTTCTTACTCTCACTTTTGTTAGTAAGCTGTCAGCTTCAGACTGACAACATAAATGAGTGCTGACCGTCACTCAGCTCTTCCCGGCGTTTCCAGAGTGTCCAGAAGAACAGTCAAGTTCTCTCACAGCTAAGTGAGAAAGAATCACAGGCACTGTTGCAGGTGTGGATTTAATAAAGCAATAGAGGATTTAATCCTCCCACACCTCTACATTGGCTTTCACCACCTCATTCCCCGCTATCGCACAGGGAACAGATGCTGTAAGTGTAGCACTGCAGCTTCCCTCAGAGCCGTCAGTCCCAGTGCCTGGGAAGAGGCTGTGGCTGTCTCTGGCAGCCAAGAAAGGTATGTCCCGTCCGTGCTGCTGGTCCACGCTGCTGTGTGTGCCAGCCCAGGGAACCTGCCTACCTTATGTGCCTCTAAGGGAGCGGATTCTTGCCACATAGCCCAATATGTCCAGGATGTGCACCTCCAAAGCATGATCTTACACAGAAGAGAGAAGCCTTCACCTCTTGACTTTGTGTAGAGCCTCCATGCACCAACAGTGCAGTAACAGAAGAAGCATTATATTCCCATGATTCTAGGGCCTTACATGCAATACTAGTGAGACTCGCTGTGACTCACAGGTAGCTTTAAATACACCCACTCACGCCCAGGCTGGGCTGGGTGAGATTGTCTGTACCCAGACACTTCACATCTCATTAAATCTGAAGTGAACACAGACTCCTGGTTATATAACATAATACCAACGTACTATACTACTTTTCCTGAAAAGGAAAGAAACCCCAAATGGAACTTGTATTCCATATTCTGTTTTTAGTTCATGACTTTAGATCCCCCAGGAAAAAGATTTTTAAGGGCAACAGTAATTGGTAATCTTTTCTTGACTTGCAGTTGACATTTCATATTAAGAATGGGGAATCCTTTGATTTAATGTTTTGCTTAGCTTATTTCACTGTAGTACCAGCACAAAGGAGCACTCCCTTCTGCAACAGGGCAAATACTCTACCCTTCTGCCATTCCATCTTGGCAAACACTAGACATCTGCTTCAGAAGAAACTGAGAACAGAAATAGAATTTCTGGCTTTTACCACACTGCATTTCTAATTGCTGATTGGAGATGATTCTACTAAAATAAAATCTTCTTAAAATTAGATTTTCTATGTCTAAGTGTGCTTCAAAACAGATTATAGAATTACAGACTACAGAAGTAAAACCCAAATTCAAAGACCTTGATAAAATCAAGGTTTTTTTGTACAGACTCATAGTACTAAATTTTAAGTGGACCACTTGATCCTAGTAAAGATAATATACTAGTCTCTAATTAGTTAGACTTTATATAAAATGTCTTTAAATTTATGAATGTTTTGTATCTAGTATTTCTGAATGTATGACTATAGCAGGCAGGTCAGGTTAAACATTTTTTCAGTTTCACTTTGAAGGCCTCATGTTTCCCTGAACTGTCAGAAGATATCATATATCTTTATGGCTCCATGCTCTGAACATTTGATGACAGCACTGGGACCCACGTGAACGCAGATGGTGAAAAACTGTACCACCCTGCATTCAAGGAACTAACTAGAGGCCAAAAGTACATGCTGATTTAGATCAGCACATGCAGTCTTTTAACAATAGCATATGCACACTGCCTAGTTCTGTCAGTACTTTGCTTGTCAGTACCCTGTGGAAGAGATCACAGCAAAAGACTTTCTCTTTTGACTCATCCCATTTCTCTTTAATAGCTAGTGTCATTTCAGTGACTGCTACAGTACTTCACTGAATATTTCAAATGGTGCTATTTTCATTAGTTCGTTTTTTTTTTTCTCAGTGTTGTTGGTTTCTAAGGGGGCAAGGTCCATAATTTCGTGGAGCTCAGTGATTACATTCATATTCTCATCAAAAAAATAAGAGTGATTTATTCAAGGCCTGTGATTTTTATTTCTGTTTTAGAGTCTTCGGTGAGTAAACACCTGTATGCACCAATTTGGGGTCATCTAAAATGATGTTTGAGTATGTAGTTGTAGTACGTAAAACTAGACTGACATGAGTAATAATGACAAGTTTGGGACCGTAGAAATAGCAGTTAACAGCAATGAGATATCTGTAGTTTAACGGATTTAAATAGTTTTGTCATTTTCCGAGGAATGGTGAGAACAGTCAAATAAACAGATGTAAAATTCATACTAGGGGATAGCAGTTAAAGAAATTATATGCAGACTTGCAAATGTATCTTACAATGTGACAGTGTATATTGTATGAAAGGAAAACAGATCGCAGAGTCTTTAGATTTAAAACTATTAGGCAGCTGTCAAATCTATGATCATTTTTCCAGCAGTATGCCAGTGCTACTGCTCTTGCCTAACTGTATAAGTGAATGCATTTCCCGAGAGAAATCAATTTATGACTGTGTGAAGAATCAGCTAGAAAAACTTACTCATCTTTTCATAATCAAGAGCTCCACAAAGTACCAGTTCCCAAATTATGCTTCAAGTTACTTAAAAGTTAGAGTAAAATGGACTGTATAAGGATGTGGCATTTGCATTTAATATAGATACTTTCATGAAGTTGTCTGTAAGAACACATTAAATAGTTCATGAAGCACAATAAACCATGTGCATATCTGATGTAGTTTGCAATGGCTGATGGTGTTTCTTCTCTCTGATTTTGGTTTGCTTTAAAGCTTCATGCTGTGGTTGTCCAATGGCTAAATTCAGGCATAAGGAGGGAAAGATAACTGGAATCATTAATTTCTTCAGCCCTCCTACAGCCATTCCCATTCATAATTCAAAGCCCTCAGCATAGGACTGTAAGGGGATTTATCATGTTGTTATCTTCAGTGAGTGTTACTTTGAAGGTAGGGGCTGGAAGGACTTTTACTGAATAATAAATCCCTGAACTTGACTCACCCAAACCTTGTTTAAGCTCTTTTTGCTATGATCATAATATAGCAGCTTAGTTAAGAGTTAGAATAATCTTCCTTTAGTTTCTAAATTCAGGCAGAGGTATTATTAAAACAGGTATTTGAAAAACAGAATCTACTGAAAGGCTGGTAATCAGATGGTACAGTCGGGGCTGCCTCTCTGAGGCACAGCCTCAGGCATAACATCATGGCTACTGAAGAATACAGACTCTGCACATTTTGTTAGAACACGTTAAATTCTGCTACCTAATAAACCATAGTACTTAATGAATTGACTGCACTGTACTGTTTCTAGCCATGCACTAAACAAAAGAAACCAACTATGTTCTGTCCAGATGGAATGACAGACACCGTTCTCAATAATAATGCAAAGAAAGAAAATTAACTTCAAATTTAAATATACAAGAGAGAGCTTTTTTGTTGTTGCTGTTTTTGCAGAAAATGCTAATTCCAGCCTTTACAACTGGTGAAGCCTCCAGATGAGAGAGAAAAAATGGTGTCATATGTCAGTCACTGAACGGAGGCAGTCTAACAGAATGTACTGAAAATTCCAGTGAAGATTTACTTCTGAATAGACTATTAGGTCATAGGATATAGGAGGCTATTCCACAGCAGGTGGATGGTGAATTCTAGTAAACTATGTTCTTTTAGGAATTAAGAATAGCTAATAATAACAGAAGGTCATATAGATTAATCAGAAACACTGTAATCTCAGTAGCCTCATGGCTCCATTTTGCTAAATGCAGTAAAATTCAGCTTTTTTTACCCCTGACAGTATCACAGTGATGTTAACTGGGCTCTAGTGGTAAACTGTGAAGTCTTTATATGAATTCATATGTTATTTTGATGAATTCATATGTTATTTTGACAAATTCATGCATGGCTCTGTAAGCTAAGATCCTTACTCATCGTTTGGGACGTCAGGTGCCACATATACATGTCTTTTAAATACCTCCAGGGATGGTGACTCAACCACTTCCCAGGTGTGATTCAAAAAAAAAATTTCCCCTCTATTTGCAGGAAGTTTAAATGTTTTAATAATATTTATTACACTCTCGGAAAGATTCTGTATGATCTGACCAAAAACACCACTGAAGATTGGTAAAATGTCACTGTATCTTACGCTGACAAATACATAAATTGAAATTTAATTACTAAAATTTTAATATAATTGCAATTAATAACGCAATAATGTAATTTTATTTAGTGTTAGCCTTAAACTTCAGGTGTCCCATCATCCATTTTACGGAAACTAATAAGTCGTTAACTTGTGAATTAAAAGGATATTTTGGTGTTAATTGCTCCTTACTTTTATGGTACGACAATGTTCCTGTATGCCTCAAAACCTAGGTAAAGGTAAATCTTAAGAGAACGATTTCTGTTATATATGACTTCAGATAAGAGCCAATACTAATCTCATTTATGCGACTATGTGAAGTACGGTTGTCAAACCATACATACATCTACATATATTTGAATTAATGAGAATTACTGTATGGAAAGGTGCATTCCTTGTGACAGATCTTGATCTTATCTAACCTCTTTCTGAGTTCTTTTAAATCACTAAAATAGAACAAAGCCAAACAAGCCAAAAGTAGGTGGTTTCCTGTGTAGCTGGTAGATTGAATGGGCTCAGAGAAGGATCTGGTGAATGCCAGAGTTGCCTTAAGTGTGGGGCAGAGCCACTCATCTGGCAATGAGAGGCACAGGGAGAAGGAAATGGTAATGGTTCACTGAGTGTGAGAGCTCATCCTTTTAGCAGCAGTGAGATGCTGTATGGGCTCAGCGAGGCATTGAACTATACCCAAAATATGAGCAAAGTTTCGACCAGGTGTAAAAGATGATTTCACTTCACAGTAGCTTAATGGCTTGTTAATTTAGCTAAGTACTGTGGTAGTCATTAGTCCAGGGAGAAGAGGGTTAACCACAGCATAAAAATAAATCCTGTCCTCTTGAAATTTTCATGGATTCTTCTTTTGTCTCTCTTTTTTTCTTTTTTCCTTTTTTTCCTGCCTTACCACAGCTCATCCATTCTACTGTGTCTGCGGTCTGCACAGTGACTGACAGAGACAGACCATGAAAATGCTATAATCAGATAACAGAATCGCAAGACTGGACTACAGTCACTCACAGATAAAAGCTTGGGATTTATATTTAGCTATAATGCCAGTGCAGTTTGCAATTTAGGATGGGCATACCTGATCCATCTTTAAATTAGCTAATCCTCTTAAGGGAAAATTTCTAGTCGTTCTAACACAGTGATTGGCACAAAGTAATTTACTTTTCGCCATCGTGATGAGACACTTTCCACTGCGCCAGCAGTGTATGTGTGTGTAGATTACTTTGTAGGCACATCCGCCATCTACTTATGAATCCTATTTTTCTTTTGTGAACATGGCTTTATGTGCTAACCTTTGCGCATGGCTAGGAAAATGCAAACCTTTAAGGGAGAAACTGAGAGTATAGCAGTTAAGAATTCATTGCATAGCAAGAATATGACACCTAGTGGATACATGACATTGAGAAAACATGACAGTCCCATCAAGACCCTGTGCAGTAGAAAAATTAATTTGATACCAGAAAAGACATTGATCTTGAATGACTGTTTTCCTGGGCCAAAGTAATTGGATAATGGCAAGTCCCCACTGAAAACCCATAAAGGTAAGAGGTGTCGGCGATAGTTTTAAAAACATTTTTTGTAAACCACTAGCAGACTGAAGATCTCAGGCCAAGAAGGCCAGAGGGCTCCTAAAATAAAGAGCCCAAAGCCCATAAAGACATCGTGGATATTCAAAAAGATGCATCATAACTGGAGACATCCAGCAGGCAAAACACAAGAATAGTGTCTAAAAAAACCCTGTTTGTTAAACCCACTTCTCTGTTATTGCCATGTTATTTCTTCAGGAACTGAGAGTTTTCACAGTTGGAGATGCTCAGAGGTGAATAACTATTCAGTGAGGTCACTGGAAGCTGGACAAGACTGAAACACTGTTTGCCTGACTAATACATTCTGCCCAAACTGTCTGATACAGATGGTGTCTGTCTTCTATTCCCCACTGCAGTCTGTAGTACCTGAATTTCAAGTATTCACGTACCTCCGTTTTCCAGGGTGCCCTGGACCCTTACTGCTTCATTGGCTATAAATAATAGAAAAACTTATCACCAGAAACTGGTATTTTATACTGGCTACCAAACACAAATCAACTGTAAAATTTACATACAAAAATCTGTATTTATTTCCAAATATGTTGAAAAGACTTCCCCAAGCTCAGCAGGGGCTTTGCTGGCCATATCCTTTGCCTGTCACCACTGCTCTGCAGTCACACTTCTTGCTTCCCAGCTGCAAATGGGTGTGTGGAACTGTATTCTCTACAAAAGTCTTGGTATCAAAATGCAAAAATGTCCTCTTTTGCCTATACAAAAAAACGCTTGGAAATAAAACTGACTCAGCTGAAGCGAGGGTTGAAGCTCCAGGAGGAGGTTTTGGCTGTGTTCAGGGAAGGACATGAGCCAGCAGTGTGCCCAGGTGGCCAACGCAGCCAATGGCATCCTGGACTGTATCAGGAACAGTGTGGGCAGCAGGACCAGCAAAGTGATTCTTCCCCTCTACTGGGCACTGGTGAGGCTGCACCTTGAGTGCTGCGTCCAGTTCTGGGCCCCTCAATTCAGGAAGGATATTGAGGTGCTGGAGTGGGTCCAGAGAAGGGCTAAAAAGCTAGAGAAGGATCTGGAGCACGATGCCCATGAGGAGGAGCTGAGGGAACTGGGGTTGTTTAGCCTGAAGGAGTCTCCGGGGAGACCTTATCACACTCTGCAACTACCTGAAAGGAGTTTGTAACAATGTGGGGGTCAGTCTTTCCTCCCAGGCAGTCAGTGGTAGGGCAAGAGGACATAGTCTTAAGATGTGCCAGGGTAGGTTTATATTGGATATTAGGAAGAATTTCTTCACAGAAGGGGTCATTAGATGGGCTGCCGAGGGAGGTGGTGGAGTCACCGTCCCTGGAAGTATTCAAGAAACAAGCTATGGTCTAGTTGACATGGTGGCGTTTGGTCAAAGGTTGGACTCAATGATCTCAAGAGGTCTTTTCCAACTTAATTGATTCTGTGATTCTGTGACAGGAGATAGCATAGGGAGGGAAAGGTTAAAATAAACAAGAGGATGACGTGAGAGCTCGTGGTTTATACGAGTGGTGATCCGACACCGACCTCACAACACTTCGGAAGGACTACGGTGCAAGAGGCGGGCGGTCAGACAGAGGCCGGGCCGGGATGGTTTGACATGGAATGGGACGGGCCCCGCGTGAGG
>VXAY01000179.1:650282-672555 GCA_013399855.1 Oxyruncus cristatus
CCCTGCCCCTGCCCCTGCCCCTGCCCCTGCCCCTGCCCTTGCTCTGCACGGACCCCCCTAGAAAGGGGCTGCAGCTCCCTCTGCCCTGAGTTGACATGGTGGTGTCATGGTGGTCACAGGTTGGACTTGATGATCGCAGAGGTCTTTTCCAACCCAGCCGATTCTGTGGCCGCCACCCAGCCGCTCCGATGCGGGCAGGGGGGCTGTGGGGCTCAGAGGGTTATTTGGGTCTGTTCCCCACGCTTCGAGGTCTGTCACAAGTTGACACAGTGTGTAGATATGAAAGAAGAGGCCAAATTACCTCCCATAGGGTCTGTGCTGGGCGTTGGACAAGCTGTTTGGAAATCACAGGCACAATTTGGAAGAGAGCTTCAGATCTGTTCTAGTTTTCAGTAGTAATAAGCCTGAAAATAACGAATTTGCCAAAAAAATAACAACTCAAACTGAAAGAGAGTGAGTTTAGATTGGATATTAGGAAAAAATGCTTTACTGTGAGGGTGGTCAGGCACTGGAACAGGTTGCCCAGAGAAGCTGTGGGTGCTGCATCCCTGAAGGTGTTCAAACCCAGGCTGGATGGAGCTCTGAGTACCCTGGTCTAGTGGAAGGTGTCTGCTCATGGCAGGGAACTTGGAACTAGATGATCCTTAAGGTCCCTTCCAACCCAAACCATTCTGTGTTTCTGTGATGATTCTATGCT
This sequence comes from Oxyruncus cristatus, assembly GCA_013399855.1. Lineage (NCBI taxonomy): Eukaryota > Metazoa > Chordata > Aves > Passeriformes > Cotingidae > Oxyruncus > Oxyruncus cristatus. The sequence goes on from VXAY01000179.1 coordinate 650,980, forward strand.
TCTTAAATAGTCACTATGCCAAGCACAGTGATTCTGAATAAGTGATAGGAGCCAATAAATGAAGTTCACTGAGCAGCACACTGTTTATACACAGGTTTTGCAGAAAATAACTCTTCTGCAAAGCTGTTTTCCTAAATAGTAATATTTAGTAATTATCTAGTGCTTTTCATTCTTTAAATTCTTTAGAAATTGCAATATGCACAATGTGTCAGGGATTATCTTAAAAAAACCCAACAGCTGATTATGGATAGGGATGAATTAAGGTAGAATGACTTGTCAGAACAGTGTAGTCAAACACTGACAATCCCAGTTACAGTGCCTCATCCCTGATGATGTTTTTCTTTGTCTGATTCATTCTGTTTGTGCAGATATGCATGTAAAATATTTTTAAATACTTATGAAGCGTATTTCTTTTAAAGACATGTACTTGGGTTCAGAGCTGAAAACACGAGTGTTGCAGAATTGTGTGCATGTGAAAAGGCAAGTGAAACTAACTAAAAACCCCATTGAAATTTTGCTTGAAAGCTTTTTTTGTCAACTGAAAGTGAATAGCCTTTTTTATTATGATATGCATGTGTTTGCACTATCACTGTATTTTGTAGGATAATTTATATGAAATACTGAAGACTGTGATTTCCCTTTGAATCACACAAGTATAACTCATAAAAGCTGAACTGCATCCTTAGAGCAACTTACTCTGAAATTAAGTAATTTCACTGCTTGAACAGGAGGGGCAAAACTGCTTAAAGAAGGTAAAATCCTTTCTTCAGTCAACTTAATAGCAAAAAAACTCCCCAAAACCACCAAACCAAAATCACTAAATCTTCCCCTAACTTTTAAATTAGTAAATTAGGTCTGTGATAGGTTTTTTGGTGTCTTTTTTTTTTCTTCTATATTTAGTAGGTTAGTTACCAGTTTAATTGTTTTATATCAACACCTCCAAGTTGCTTTATGTCGTATAATGATCTCTGTAGAATCATTTCTGTAAAATTTTGTTAACAAGACTAAAGTGTAGTGGCTGGAGAAAAGGAGGCTCGGGGAAGACCTTATCACTCTCTACAACTACCTGACGGGAGGTTGTTGCAAGGGGTGGGTCTGCCAAGTAAAAAGTGATAGGAGAAGAGAAAAGGGCCTCAAGTTGTACCACTGGATATTGCAAAAAATTTCTTTGTGGAAGGGGTTGCCAAGCATTGGAATAGGCTGCCCAGGGAAGTGGTTGAGTCATCATCCCTGGAGCAGTTTAAAAACCGTGTAGATGTGGCACTCGGGGACATGATTTAGCGGTGGACTTGGCAGTGCTGCTTTAATGGTTGGAGTCAAAGGTCTTTTCCAACCTCAACGAGTCTGTGATTCTATAAAGATCCACTTAGATAATTTGGACTTTTTACACATAAAGCCATGCTGATGCTCAGTGCTTTGCAGATGGACTTTGTCACAGAACACTTGGTTTAAAGCTTTCAAAAAGTCATTTAAGTGCTTTGTGCTTAATTTGCGTATCTGTATGACAGGTGTCCTGCTCACCTACCTAAGGTTATAAAAGTTTCCTTGGTATGGTTAAAGCTTTACTGTATTAACTCAGAAAGTTCCTCCTTAAACTTATATTGTGTTTACATACCCTTACCATGAGAAGCTTATTGATTTTAGGTATCTGTTTGACTAAGGTTCTGTTAATGTTTTCATTTGCTGACAAATACACTGTAGGAAGTCGGGAGGTTGTTTTTGACAATATTTTCTCACTATTGCCGTATGTAGGTAGCAACAACAGTTTCCTTACTCAGAGAGTAGGACATAAGTAAGCCATTGAGGACTGGTAGTGTCATGACAACTGGAGAGGTTTCTCAAACTGGTCACAGTAGTAAGTCCACAAAAATGCACACCTGTGCCTTTGCTAAGCACAGACGTGTAACTTACTGCAGTAAAGTTTTGTGGTTTTTAGATTGGTGCAAAATATTTATTAACGCTTGCATTTTATTCTGGTTTTGTACTTAGCAAGCTCTCAAGAGATGGGAGAAAAACCACAAAAGATGGCGGAAAGCTGGTCCTTCTTAGATACTGTTGAGTCTAACTTCAGGCCTCTGGTAGTAATTGAACTTGCAAAAGGCACCAAAGAAGAAACCATAGAATGGTTCACGAAACGAATTGTAGACAAAAAAGCAGATGGAGGTGAGTACAGTATGATCCTCTGTAACAGTTTGAAAACAAATTGGCTGTCACCATGATATGAAGACTTACAGAAGATTCATTTTCCGGGAATTTGTGGTTTAATGATTATTTGACCAATCTCATTCTGTTTTGCATTTTTGAAGTTGCTTCATTTAGAATGAATGCTTCATTTAGAGGTTCGTGCTGCTGTCATGAAAATGTAATAACTGAACCCTCTTAACCCTGTTATTAATGAAAACACTGGCTTAAGGTCAAATGCCAGTTGAACTCTAGAATTCTTCTCTTTTTTCCAGTGAAAGCCTGATAATCTGTCTTTCAAAGTAGTTTTTATGTGAGTTTTTATATCAATTGTCTAGAGCATGTTTCCCTTGTTGCTCACAGAAACATAGTAAGCCTTGCCAAAGGGAAAACATCTCACATCCTGTCCATAAGACTTGGTACCGTGTTGTAGAATAAGGTTAAGTTAGCAGAAGGCACTTTAATCTTGTTAAATTCATGTTGGATTTTAGTTACATTCTTGGTAGTTTGTAGGGTTTTACAGAGACAATATTTTATCACTCAGTACACTTCTGGGGTTGAAGTTAGGCTAATTAATTTGTAATTCCCTGGATTTTTTTTTTTTTTTGGTTGTTGTTGTTTGTTTGGTTTGGTTTGGACTTTTTTAAAATTTTTTTTTTAGAGGCATTATTTATGGCTGTTGTAGCTTATAGGTTATGGTCAGTTGTTCCTGTAGCTGTTGGGTTTGTGACTACAAACTTGGTTTCAGGCCTCTGTTAGATAAATTAGGGATGTTTCTGTTTCAGAAGTCTAATCTCCTTAAAACATGTGGGACTGTTTGCAGAAGCACTGCTTGCTTGTGGAATGTGAACATTAGGGGAGTAGATCCAAGTTGTCCCCATTGTTCCAGTTCACTGTTTTGAGTGCTTCCCCAGAAACAGGTCTAGATCTGAGGATGGCCCTGCAAGATTCTGAACACCACACATCAAGTGCTGATGTGTTGAAGCCTTAATTCTTTGTGCCCTTAAGAGGCATTTTCAGCGCTCCTGTTAAATAGGACTAATATGATGGATGCTAAAATAGTAGGGCTTTTAGATGTAATTTTAATGTATTTTCTTACTTACTTGCCTTCCTTTACTTTATAGGTGCACAACTGCTGATTAAACCATTGGTCATGGAAAATGGACATGAAAATATTTATCTGGTTGGAGCATCCCACTTAAGGCTGTTGCTGGGAGCTGAAACTGTGGGTTTGGTGAAGGAATGTAATGATAACTCGATGAGAACTTTCACGTACAGCAGTAGAAAAACTTTCAAAGATTTTGCAGGTAAGCAGTTGTAGGGGTCTATGTCATTGCAAAGTATGACTAAAGATTATAAGAATTACACTGCTAAATCTTTCACAGTCTTTATTCCATGGAAGGGCGTCAGTGAAAAGATATAGGAAGACCAGGCCATGAAAAAAATACTCACTTTTAACTATGGAAATTCAGATCATATAATGACTTTTTTTTTTGTTCAAATGGCTTTTAATTTTTTTACTTGTGTTTTCCTTTATGCTTTTCTGTGCTCCAGAAATAGTCTCTTATTTGTATGAAAAATTTTCATTGAAAATAATACAAAATAGTTGATGAACATGATTTTATGATTAACAATCAATGTTATAAATTAGCATAACAATCTAATTTTTGTGAGACAGTTTTGAGGCTTATTATAATTAGCTGGAGAAAATAGGAACATTTTTCTCTATTACATGTACACATCAAACAATTAATTAATTAATATGAAAGAACCATTTAGTGGGATTTGGGCGTGATTAGGGATATTTCCTCTTGTTTTAAGGAGGAGCCAAACCAATACAGTAAAGTTTCTTTTTAAATGTGCTTCTCGTAAGGTATTTAACCCCCCTGCAGTGGCAGAACTCATTTTGCTTTCCAGGTAAATACTGGAGTTCCAGTTTAGTCTTGCCAATACTTTTCATGTGCCTGTTTGAGTGATGCCTTTCACCACATTTTCAATATCAAGGTTATTGAGTCTGTCTGAAACAATAATAAAATTGAAGTTTTGTTGTTCGATGCCGATTCTGTTCAATTCTGCTGCTGTTTGTGATAACTGTTGCAGTGTCTTTTCTTTTGGGACCTTGTTTTCCTGAAATTAGGAAGCCTAGAGAACAACTGGAAGTTGCAAAAGTGCCATTTTCGTTTCTTGATGCAAATCTGACTGTCATTGGTAACAGAGTCTCTAGGAGCAGCTGGAACTCCAACTGCTGTAAATCTGAAATATAATTTTTACTGTATCTCTTGATACTTTTTCTTTTTACACATTAGTAACAAACCCAAAAACTTTAGTACTGAAACAGTAGCGTAATATTTCTTTTGTCCAGATACAATCCACGGATAAAATAGTTGACCATGCTTAGATGAGTGAAAAATTTGCCTACAAAAAAACCCTTGCGGCCTGTGTTGTCTTGCTAGTATTTCTGGTTGCCCAATTTAACTGATACTATGTTGTTACTCTTTGTATTAGAGATTTGTTGCTATTTTAGCAACAAATTCTTAGTGTATTTAGGGCAATTTCTATTGTTTCTTATTCCTAAAAGGAGAAAAAATTAATTGTTCATTATCTGAAGGAAATCAGAGTCTTTTTTTGCTTTTTTGGGTTGACAATAGATTTGTTGCTGTAACTTTCAAAAATGTGGGGTTTTTTGCAAGTTTTCTTATTGTCTTACCTTCTTTTCTGTGTTTTTATCAGAACTAATTATCTCAAATGGCTTATCATTATGTTGTATGGGCAATAAGAGCAAGAGACTGTGATTCTATGATATCTGGTGTGAAATGCTTACTGAAAAGGAGATTTGTCCTGACATCTTAATGGTTTTTGTTATGAAAATACTTCAGGAACTGTATGTCAGAAAGGGGTATGGAGATGCTGAGATTGACAAATAGTGGATGCCTAAGGAAGAGTCTTTCAGCAAGGCACCAACAATTAATACTTCAGAGGTGTCTGTCTCTTCAGTGATTTGTTCTCTTAGTTTATCTGGGTAGTCAAAAAATGCAGTGGGTGATTTGTGCCAGTTAGAGAAAGCTTCCTCTCAAGAAGAAGCTTATTATAAATAGTGGAGTTTTTGCTAATGGATGTTCGGTGGCAATAATAGTCACATAACTTTATTTGCCTGATTCTAGTAATTTTTTGTAGTTATTTGCTGCCAGAGTTGTATTCTGTTGCTGCACAATTTCATACAACCTTCTTTTTGATTTAGATGACAATCACAATTTCCTTACGATGGCAGAATGTCAGTACATCATCAAACACGAACTTGATAATTTGAGAGCTAAAAATGAAAAAATGATCCCTGGATATCCTCAGGCCAAGCTGTACCCAGGAAAATCAATTGGTAAGCAATGTAGTTTGTTGCCTGTAACTCACTGTTTTGATGTAGGATAGTGTTCATTGTGAAAAAAAATTAATTTTCCTGTAATGAAGAGAAACTATTTGGACACTGCAGTCCCACTATTTTTGATCAGCTTTGTTTACTCACTGCTTCAGAGTGATAGGACAAGAGGAAATGGATGTACAGTGCAACAAGAGAAACTCCGAATAGGTATCAAGAAATATTGGAACAGGGAATTAAAAAGACTGTTGGTAACTCTGTCCTGGGAAACTTTTAGATCTTCACTGGAAAAGGCCCTGAGCAGCCTGATTTAAGCTGGGCCTACTTCGAGTGGGAAGTTGGGCCAGATTGCTTCCAGTGAGCCTTCCATTCTGTGAGGCTGAGGCTCTGACCTTATGTTCTTCTCAGTTGGACAGTTTTCGCACTTGATGACGTCATCCATTATTTTTAACTAGTACCAAAAATATTTATTTTTCAAAAATTACATAATGGTATACTTGGATTGCCTCTGTATAAAAATACTGGAATGAGTAACGGTGCTCCAGAGTTACAAATTTCATCATAGGAAGGAAGTTTTATTTAATTGATCCTCCTCTTTGCTTCCAGAGCCTTTCCTTTTCATGGGAGAAAGAAGCAATTAGAGCTAGTGCTGTTTGTATGGTAATTGGTTCATTGGCAGAGATGCTACAGTTTCTTAGGAGAATTTATCGTAATATTTGTATGTCCTTTAATAACAGTATCTTTATTCATTAGTGTTGGTCATCAAAGAAAGAGTTCTACACATATGAGCAGTTCAAAAAATACAAATAAATGTAAATGTAAGATGAGTTTACATTGGTAATTTTTTTATATAGCTGAAGTATTTTTCTAATTATGTCAAACAGATGCCTATGGGAAATGATTAAATACTATCACACAGCTTCCAGTGCCTTCCCTCTCCTGTTTGTGAATTTATTTTCTTTTTTAGTATGGTTGTAACTTACAGAACAGTCTGTTAATTTTTTTATCCACACATGTAGTATTGCTTTCCATAACAAAGTTAAATACAAATTGTGGAATATATAGTTTGTTTGCAATGAAGATGTGTTGTAATTTATGAATTAGTGTTAACCGGTAATTAAAAAATGCTTTTAGTGTCTTTCCAATTCTTAATACAACAAAGGCTTTCCTCACAAAGCTACGTATGGCATTTCAGTTCTGATCTGTATCACTTTTTGCTATTTAAGCTGCAACTGATTATACTGAAAACTTATGGAATAGATGTAAAAAGGTTGTTGTTTCTCTTCCGGTGGGCAGCACAGTCTTTGTAGGAATAAGTATAACTCCTCTCTATTATGAATAATTTTTTAACTAACATGCAGACAATTTTTTTATTTTTATTTAAGTCCTAGACCTATTTCAAAGGAACTTTAGGCTTGCTAAGTACCTAATGTAACCTGTATGCTTATGTCAACTTCATTGTCCTTTGAAGGAGTGCTAGGTACATTGTTTGGGGTTTTTTTGTTCTTCTAGTGAGAAGATTATTGACCAGTGGTATCCTAGTTCAGATTTTCCCACTGCATGATAGAGAAGAATTGAAAAAGCTCCGTCACAGCTGGTATGGCCGAGTGAGGGTTGGCTATCAACCTTTAGGTATGTGAACACTTACTCCATTATAAATAAAGTGCAGGGTTTCTTCTGGAGAAGTTTTCAATTTGTGTGAGAAGACCAAAGGTCTAAATTCTACTCCAGCATTTAGCTTCTATAAAAGTGAAATCCTTTATGGAAGGTAAGTATGGTACCAAGAAGTATGTTGTTTCACTAAGAGTTTACCTTTTTACATCCCAGATTACCCATTGCAGTTCACCTCCTCAAACGTTACCTTTCTGCCCAAGTTGCTTTGTTGGCCTTTGTGAATCAAAGTCCCTTTTTTTTGCCCACCTTTGTTCTTACTGATCTTGGAATCAACAGAGTGGCTTAGGCTCTGGTTAAAAAAAGCACCTGCATTTCCAGACTTGCTGACATGCACAGTTGAGGTCTGTTCACTGAATTCTCTTTTGATTCTAAGATGGCTGTAGGATAATCTTTTGCTATAATGACTCTGAATACAAATGTTTTGGAGTGAAGTACTGGGTGTCTCTTGATTTTCTTTCTCATAGGATCTTCTCATAGAAATCTTAAGGACTTCTGTACACAGGCCTTTGGTTGTTGTTTTCAAGTTGGAGCTGGGGGGCAGTTCGAAGGCTCAGCATCTGCACTGTGGTCATCTAATGGAGTCTTGAAATTAGACCATTCCTCTTTTACCAGTTGGACAAGTTTTTCCTCTTTAGTGTTTCCTGTTCGACCTCCTGAAATGGTTCTAGACTTGCAAAATTGGTGGCTCCAGAGTCTGTGGGTTCAGTGTCTATGAGCTTCCATGTAACAGCAGTCTGCAATCACAAATTCTCCCTTACCCCTCAGTGAAGCAGTAATGATCCAAGCCAAGACTTATTAATCAAACTGACTCTTGACAGTTTGATTCTTGAATGTCTGGAATTCCCAAGTCTTGACTCTTGAATGTCTGGAACTCCCAAAGATATTTTTGAGTTGTAGGCATGTCAAAAGTGTGTTTATAATAGTTTGTTTTAAATTCATTGTCTGTATGAAGACTGTATGTTGTGTGCCAGCATCACTTGCGTATATTTTGGACACTGAATAATCTTAAAATAATTTTTAGTCTGGCAATGTGGGAAGCTAAGCTCTAAACTCATGAACTTTACTTAAAAATAAGAAAGTAAGCATTTGGGAGTTTGCCTGGTTATAAATCACTGGGTCTTGCAGTTTCTTGAGATTCTTTCCTGAGCTGCAGGACATTAAAGGTCTGGCTCAATAATGCCAGAGTATTGTCTTAGGAGTCTTATTGTCTGCTTGTCTTCTGTTTAAAGAGAGAGCATTTTTTTTTGAGTGACATTGAATACATAAAAAAAAATTTGAAGTAAATCCCAGGAACCTGTTAAGTATGTACTAATTTATGAATGTCTTTCATGTTGTATGCTTGGAGTGTGAAGTGATGCTAATGACCTACACTTGAATGTATTTGTTAATTAATCTGTGATTGAGAGGGATGTTGGAGTTCTGGTTCTTCTGTCTGTTTACCTTTCCTTCCTGCTTTCAGAGACTTACCTGATGGGCAACTGTGAACTTCTGGTGTAGTGTTTTGTAAACCATGAGCCATAAGAATATTCTGGTATTGCGCATGGGGTTTTGATGTTTTAGTCTATTACAGAGAGTGTCAATTCAGAGTTTGTGATTCTCTGGCTGTTTTGTTAAGCTGGTGAATACTCAACAGTGGCATACAAGCAATGCTTTCAAACAAGCGAAGATGAAACAGATTTTGGCATTCAAAACTCTGCTAGGCATTTCTGTATCTTATATGATGCTATTTCTAGATTATGTTGAAAAATACATATTTTTTGTATTAATATATCTGTCATGAAATACATCCATTACTAGTGCACTTTTCAAGTCTCTGTAACACCTGAGCCGACAGACTCAGTGAGTACAGCAAATGTGTATTTCATCTATCAGTTGTCTGCTGCAGAGAGTATCTCAGCCTGGGTGTGCTGACATGTTTAAGATTAAAGATTTCAATATACCTTCCATCTGTTCCTTTAGTTCCTTGGGGGTTGTCAAAGCATAACTAGCCCTTTTTGGCTCTGAGCAGGCTGAAACAAAGTTGTTTCCCAGGAGTATGTATGCCAGTGAGAATCTTCAGAAATTAGGTGTCACTTGCTGTTAAAGTTTGGTTTGTTTTATATCATATGCCATCAATGCCTTCCTAGCCATTCGTTGATCAGTTCTGTTACCAAGATGATACTGTTTTCAGTTTGGTAGGGGTTTTCTTTTTTTTTTTTTTTTTTCCCTTCCTCTGGATATCTGATGTTGATATAATAAGTATTGAGATATTTGACTTCTTTATCATCTGAATGGTGTGTTTATGTGTGCCTATATATACATAACATAAAAAGAAAATAATTCAGATTACCACCTGAGTTTTTGGAGTAAGGGAGAAGGAGAAAAAACCCCCGATAATATTCATAGTGTGATTTACAAAAAAACATTCCGGTCAATGGAAAGTTCATGTAAAGTCAAGTTTGGTATTGTACTGACATCTATGTTAAGTGTAGTCTTAATTGATTCATTTCTCTCTGCAGATGAAATACGCTGCTATTTTGGTGAAACCATTGCTCTCTACTTCGGCTTCTTAGAATACTTCACATTTGCTTTGATTCCAATGGCTGTCATTGGGATTCCTTATTATGTGTTTGCATGGGAAGACTATGACAAATATGTGATGTTTGCCACGTTCAATCTACTCTGGTCCACTGTGATACTGGAAGTTTGGAAGCGGATTTGCGCCATCCTGACATACCGTTGGGGGACGCTGTTGATGAAGCGGCAGTTTGAAGAGCCAAGACCAGGCTTCCATGGTGTCCTGGGTATCAATCCTGTCACTGGGAGGGAGGAACCAGTGTACTCAAGTATTAAGAGACAGTTACGGATTTATCTGGTGTCCTTACCATTTGTGTGCCTTTGCCTCTACTTCTCGCTGTACGTGATGATGATTTACTTTGACTTGGAACAATGGGCCCTGGATTATCACAAAGAGAATGAGTCTAACTTCAGCAGCTTGATGCTGTATGTGCCCAGTATCATATATGCTGTTGTGATTGAAATTATGAACCGTATCTATCGGTATGCTGCTGAATTCTTAACATCTTGGGGTAAGAAAGTTGCTTATTCTTCATCCTTCAAGTTAGAACACCAGATGCTTAGACGTTGTTTCTTTGTAGAATACATTACTGTGAGCTCCTGTTTAACAGAATGCTGAAGAACTTTTCTGAGGTAGTTTTTTGCTGTGGGGTAAAAGAGAGAAGCATTTTAACATCTTATGAAACTGCAATCTCAGAACACTCAAAATATATTTTTGGTTTAATTTGCTCTGAGTCTGACATGACATCAGAAGGGGTGATCCTGCCTTCTTCCCCAACTGCTCTTTCCCTTTGATGCAGAAGTCTCCCTTCCCTGTATGGGCTCTTTGTTTCACTGTATCAGCTGTAGTGGTGACAAAAGGGACAAGGTGAGAGTGTGAGGAAGGAGCTCAGAGGTGGATGGGTGGCAGGAAGGACTGCCCTAGCAAGTTTTACCCAAAACTTGGGTTTGCTGAGTGTGTCTTAATCTACTAATACATCTGTGCAGAGGGCAGAGGCATTGAGATAATGGAACCAAATCTAAAATCACCAACTAAACGTCCCATGAGAGTGTTTATGGATGCTACTTATTTAACAAAGACTGAGATTTCATGTCCCTTTGAAAATATGTTTCTCTGGGCACTTTCGGAAGTGGAGGAATGTTATAATAGATTGCCTTTTTTTTCCCCTTGTATATGTGGCTTATTTAACAGATTGGGCCTTGTGTTTTGTAACCTAACATAAGGACAGTGAAATGCTAGTGTTTATTTTGAATTTTAGCACTTCTACAGACATGTGCAGTCACTTTCAGACAAAGTTAATAGATGAAGCTAATGGAGAGTTAACTGCTTTGTGTAGCTCCATATGGCATTAATTTGCGGGACAGAATCCAGATTACTAAAGCCAGAGACCCAGAAAATTAACAGAAGAAAGATAAAGCAAAAGGAAGATTGATGCAGAAGACAGAATAAAAAGAGGTGTTGAAGTGGGGCTTGGTTATGCATGCCAAATTGATTTGCTCAGCAAATTCGATCTGACAGCCACGATAGCAAAAGCAAGCAATTTCTTGATTTGTTTAGGACTGTTCAAGGTTTTTATTTAAATAATGACTTATAAATTCATATCTTGGGTTCAGTTGATGGTTTTGTTTCATTGTTTTTACTACACTCCAGGAAAAAGCTTTTCTGTAAAATACGCAGTTGTGTTGATCAGATAAACTAAAATGTCTTTTAAAAGGCAACTCAAGGTCTTTTTTAATCCAGATATTTTTGGTTTTAAGCTGATGTTTCATATTCAACAGAGACAGTATTTATGTAATTTACTACACTGACAGCTTATGCCTTTTCTGTTCTATCCAATGTGTTTATGCTGTCGTGCTTTGAATAGGCTGAAAAGCTTATCTGACTGTCCTACCTTCCTTCCCACCCGGCATATTTTCAGATAATATCTGACTTACGCAGCTAAACTGACAAAGCATGGGAACAATCTGGGGTATTTTAAGCACACCTCTTGCACCCATTTATCATGAGAACTGATCATTTAGTGAAAGCTGAAAGTAAAAATTGCATTCGGTCACATGAGTGCATTTTCCACATGTCAGGCCCCACTTCACACCCCTGTCAGAGTAGAACTCTGCTGGTTTGTGCTGAGCAAGGTCCGTAGGTGACGGGTGTCTCCTTTCTGCCTTGTTGACTCAGCTCATGTTAGTGTGCTGCCTTCTCAGTTACTGCTTAGCCAGGCCTTTAAAGGTACAATCTGACAAAATAGCAGAAAGAAATTGGAAATCTCCCATTCACTTTCCTCTTCCCCTACTGGTAAAAAGCCCTCCTGAAACATCATCTTCTGACACTTTATCTTGAATGAACTGAAAATCTTAATTTAGAATAAGTAATGCACCTATTGAACTTCACATACTCTGGTCTTGCTTTAGAGCACAGAGTCTGATCTAAATTCCTTGGAGATGGATGGGAGTGCTCTTCTTTAAGCATTTACTGGGTTTGAATTAAATTTGGTATTATTACTTTTTGTAATATATTCCCATTAGTCTTTCGTTAGTTTTCAGCCAAAGAACAATCAGTAGCTAGAAACATTTTGTTAAGTGTTAAGAATGATGGATGTTTTTTCTGTCTTTGCAGTAGAAAAAATACCGGAGTTGTAGACAAAAAACATTTATGATAATATTGTACATCACATAAACTTCATAGATTAAGTGAGGTACTGGTACGGTATAATTTTTTTTCCCATAAACTGTTGGAGGAGCATAAACTATTAGATAAGTAATTTTTAGGTGGAGGATAAGTCTGTTTATTCTTTGTATAACAATGTCTAGTATATGATAAGAGCTTCTGCTGTTTACTAATCAATATTTTTATGATATTTTAGAAAATCACAGGCTGGAATCTTCATATCAGAATCATTTAATTCTGAAGGTTTTAGTGGTAAGTATGTAGTAGAAGCAGCTTTTAAGATTATTTAAAAAGACAACTTGTCATGTGTTTCATTAGTGCTTTCCTATCATCACCTCGCTGACCTACAGTTTTGTTCAAAGCCAAATACTAGCACAAATATCAGAGTTAAAAAGACTTCTATTGTGGTTACAGTAACTGCTCGACTGTTTTAGATGCTTCTTTTTATAGTGGAAAGTCGATTTTTTATTTGTACTGATTGTTCTTTCATTAGGATTATCTATATATATGTTTTCCTGTTAATTGCTGTGGTCCGGTCTTCAACAGGGAACTATTCCGTTTAGTTTTTGGAAGATTTTATGGTTAACCATATTTTTAAAAGTTCATGTATTAAGTTTTATGTACTATCATTCAGACAGCTGGTCAGAGGAAGCTGGAAATGTCTGCAAGTCTGTTCCTGTGCAGTTTCTAGTATATACTGATCTATTTACTTTGTGTCTCGGAACAACTAGCTTTTGTGTATGTATATATGTGTTTGGTTGCTCTTTTAGGGGTATATTCAGATGTGTCACTGATTCTGAGGAATTGTACTGGAAATCTTAAATTTGCGTATAAGATACTCAGTAGAAACAGTTGCCAAGATTGATTTAATTAATCTTCTTTCCTTTTTGAAAAGATTGTTTAAGTCTCTTCCAGGGTTCCCTTTTTATTTCCTTCAGTGTGGTGGGTTTTTTGTGTGTGGCTTTGTTTTGGCATTTTTTTGTTGAATTTTTTGTTAAACCTGTTTTTCCTGACCTAAATTTTGAACATGGTAAAGAAAATTTTAATGAACAGTTTACATCTGCATGGAATCCGTTTAGTCAAGATATCTGTACAGTTAGATGATATTCTGCATCTGAACTTTTGCTTGAGCACTGAAACCAAATATTTTTATTTGCAGTTCAACTTCTTAAATTGTTTTGCATCTCTCTTCTACATTGCCTTTGTGCTGTTTGATATGAAGCTTTTGAGGCAGGTGAGTTCCAAGAACATCTTAAGAATGTTGCTGAATCTAGGAAAATGAAGTATTGATTGAAACAGGATTTTAGTATTTAATTATTATTCTAAAACATTAGCTTGACAATATATTTCACATATATTTTCTTAGAAATCCATCTTCTGTGTTTAAGTTCCCCTAGCACTGTTGCAGAATCATAACAGAGTAGAGCAATTCTTTCCTTCTGTATAAATGAGGAGCTGTTTTCAAATAATTTGATTATTCCCTTACACAGATCAGGCTGGGAAATTTTCATTTCCTCTTTATTTCCTTTTATCTTAGAAAATTATTATCTCTGTAGTGTTCTTAATGAGAGACTCTTGAGGATGGGAGCATGATTAAGTTTATGACTACGGTGAGAATCTGTGAATAAATAATTTGTAGTTAGTATTTTAAATCAACTTTCTGTTGGTAATATCTTTCATGCACTCAAATGCATGAAAAATGGGTCTGAGGAAAATATTTGTGCTCCCAACATAATGAGCAGTACAACAAGAACTTCAGCTCAAGATCTCTGTTCCTCTAAAGTAATCTCTAGCAAAACACTTGACATATCTACAACAGACATGACATTTGTGACATTTCATCCATCTTCAGGTAGAAGCAAGAAGGAAAAAAAACATAGAAAAAAAAAGATTGTTTAACTCTGTGATTGTCATTGGCATATGTTAAGTGTTGCCTTTCACTGTACTTGGTGCACTGTCTCCAGGATACATCCAGATCCACAAAATATTTAGTCTTCTAACTCCTCCTTTGTCCTTTCCAGCGTATACCAAAGAATGGGAACTAGAGCATCTATACTTTTCATATGCTATTGCTAGGTTTGTTAGGCTGGCCTTTTTTGTCACAATATAATAACTCACGGTGTTACTAGAACACACAGAATTGCAAATGATCATACATTTATCGCAGTTCTATTTATTTTTATTTCTTTTTTAAATTTAAGAGCTTGGCCACTTTGCTGATAACTTCGCAGATCCTCAATCAGTTTGCAGAATCCTTGCTTCCTTACTGGCTCCAAAAGAGACATAACAAGAGGATGAAGCAACGCACATGTTCTCAGAAAACTGATATAGACCTGTCATTAGCTGAACAAGTCAACATGGAGAAAGAAATGGGAACCTATTTGGTATGTTCTGTCACTGTAAAAGAGTTAAAAGTTTTCTGGGCTGTAGTTGACAGAGGCATCAGCCAGGGCAAATGAAAATATTTCTGGCTGTCTGGCCTGACAGCTTATTTCCAGCTTCATCAATTTTGCTGGTGGTATTGTTTATGCAGCTACATGGTGCTCTGGATCAAGAAATGGATACAGTGCAGGATCCCAGTTACACCAGAATGAAGGGGAAGGAATGAACAGCTGTATCTGGAGCTACCTAATCCCGTATCAGTGGAAAGAAGTATTTGTGTAATGTACCCTTAATCCCCAAGGGTAACCTGAAGGCTACCAGGATGAGTAGCCTGGCATAGGGAAGAGAGAGGTTGTTTTGGTTTGATTTTGCAGTGATACTAGTTTAAATGTTCATTTAAACGAAAGCCTAAGGGAGAGTGTGCTCATGTGTGGATGGGACCAAAAATGGAGAGAGTGGAAGAAACCAACTCTTCAAAACAATACTGCCACTGGAACCTCTTGCTTCATGAAACCACAGCTTTTGCATCCACTGTCTTCCTGGTTCTGTTCCTGACCACCTTCTACCCAGTATAATTTTTAATTGTATTTAACACACTTCTTGCAATTCAGTATTTGCAGTTCTAAAGGAATTGACAAAGTAGACATCAGTGTGTATGTTAAGGCCTTAAAGACGGGCTGATAGCTTTCTTGATCAGGTGCTGCAAGCACAGTCACAAGAGTCTTAATTCTGTATGGTTTATGCTTCTACAGAGTAAGAATTACATGTAGATAGTGTACCCTGTATGTAAAAGGCAGAGATCAGCAGTTTGAAATTCGATAATAATACCGTATGACAGTCCTCTCTTCCTGCATGAAGTGCCATGAAATGGGAAAAGGAGAAAGAGGTAGCACCTTTACAACTGAAAAATTACAAATGTTAATACTTGCTTTCCTATGTGAAGACTGGTATTTCCCCTGTTTGATATGGAAGGAGATAGATTTAGACAGCACGTCTGTATTGCATTGGGGAACGCAGCAGATATCCCTGAGTTATGTCTGAACTGATCGGCACAGTCCAGCACTGCACCTGCACAGCTCCAGAAGCTGTGTGTCAGCATCAGGCCTTGGTATGCCTGAGCAGATGAGCTCTGCCTCTTAGACCTGAGCTGACTTCTGATTCTCAGCTGTCACATACAAAGCCAGTGTGGTGTCTTTGAGTCACATTGCCCAGTGCTTCTTGTGCAGAGCTGGATCAAATGAATCTGCACCTGTTGTGCCGTTGTGTCCCGAATAGTTTTTTGCAGGGACCCAAGAGGTCAATTGTAGAGTTAGGACTTTGCCTTGCAAACTGCTAGCCTCAGTTTCAGTTCAAGATACTCAAGGCCTAGTTTTATTTTCGATTTAAATATTGTAATTGTGCTGTGCTTGTGAACACAGGATATTAGACCATGATATTTGTTTGCAAGCAGTGAGCTGTCAGCAGGCAAGAATATTTCTAAAATTAAAACTGTCACAAGGGGGAAGCATTTGACTGTGTTCAGTAACCGAGGAGTTTATCAGGAGTCTTGACAGAATTCTGTGTTTAAGGCTTTTGTCTTTTGTTTTCCTTCCTTTACATGCTCTTCAACATTTAATTCTCTATTTTCTTTGTCCTTGTTCTCTCTCACTTTCCAAAGCTCCAGGTCTTAACCCTATTTAAAATGTAAAAACATGCTGAAATAATTTTTTATTTTATTTTTCTAATTTCTACTTCTCTAGTTCATTTCCTCCCTGAATTTTTATTGGTTTTGTTTTCTTGATGCTATAGTTCATGTGCTGATCTCATGGCTGACAATGGCACAGTTAGAAATTTCTGGAGCATCGTATTAGACTCCCTGTTTCCTAACACAGTTTTATAAATACTTAGTTTCTTTTCATACTCTGCTGTTCTAAAAGTCATCAAGGAAATGAGAAGAAAGGTGTGAGGAAGCAGTTGGAATTCTGTTAACAGAAGGAGTGGCACAAAGAAAAGCAATGCTCTCTGATTGCAACAGTTATCTGAGAAAGGGGTAGCAGGAACAGATAATGTGGCTGCCGCTCCAGTGAGGGACCCTGCACAAATGTCCCGAAGAAAGACCCTAATAAAGTTCAGAATTTGTACAAAAATGTTTCTGAGGAAAAATCTTAAATGGCTTTAGAAGTCAGGTAGCTCTTCATGGTTTGACCTGCAGATCTGTTTGTCAGACACAGCTAAACTGTGCAACTTACAAATGAGCGCAAATGAAAATGCAACTGAAGAGCACCCCATGTTGATTTCTGAGCTCGCAGGCTTCTACTACCTCTCTCTGTTTGCTAAGGAAAAAAAGCAAGAGATGATGGAAAAGGTAGTGAGTTTAACAGCTGTAATGGGCAAAAAATATTAGAGAACCATGTGTCTGAGCCAAAACCAATTTTATGTCGGTCATGTAATAATCTCAGTTACTGTCAAGTTTTCATAATTTAAATTTTGAGAGATAGTACAGTATGTGGGTCCCTGTAAATAGAAGATAGCTAGATCCCAGTTTAACTTGTTTGCGGTGTTTCACCATCCCTTGTTCAGTGAATGCTTTTTCTTTGAAAGCAGTTGTTTCAGTTCTTTCATAAATAATTGCTGCAATAATAGGAAACTGTTATTAATACTACAAAACCTACATGTGAATACTTAATAAGCATGTAAATATCCACAATTGTTGGTTGAAAGATTCCTTTCAAATGGCAGTGCTGCATTGTTCCATTTCAACCTTCAAGTGGGCCACTAACTCTGACCTACCCATTTTGAAATAAATAAGCAGAAGTAAAAGAAAAGAGTTGCCTATCTACCAATCCAACCTTTCTTCTGAGTCTTTTATGGGCAGTCTGAAATACTAGGACTTCTGTTGCCACAATGCTCTTAGGAGAATATTCTGAGAGTGTACATGCATGGTGCTGTTTTCCTATTCCCCAGTGTTCCTTCTGTTACTGCTTCACTGAGATAGTCAGGAACTTGAGTAGGATGAATGTGTTCATACTTCACGTTATAAGGATTAGAAGTGTGACTTCCAGAAGACGCATTAGGTAAAAGAAAAACCTTGGCCTCCCCTTGTAAGAAGTTTTGAGTAATTGAGTAATTCCAAATTGACTAGATGGGATTTTTTTAAATTGTTGTTTTCTATCAACAGTCATTCCCAAAAAACTGATTCGGGATGAGGAAATGTGTTTACAGCTGTATTGTTACTTGTGTGTTTCTTCATGTGTTTTTTGTAGGTTACAGTTGTTCTTATTTTTGCTCTGTTTTTCAGGGTACTTTTGATGATTACCTGGAGTTGTTCTTACAGTTTGGCTATGTGAGTCTTTTCTCATGTGTTTATCCACTGGCAGCTGTCTTTGCAGTGTTAAACAACATCACAGAGATCTACTCTGATGCCTTAAAGATGTGCAGAGTTTACAAGCGTCCATTTGCAGAACCCACAGCAAATATCGGTGTTTGGCAGGTAATTTTTGTGTCTTTTTTTTCTGTTCATTTGTTTTAAAAGAGGTTTCAACAAAAGTATTTAAGCTGTGTGTTTGGCTCATGAGCCACTTCCAAGTTCAGTAGGTACTTTGTTCTCTTCAATGCCTTGGAATGTTATCTATCCAGCTGTATATCCAAGTGATATTTTTGGTGGGGTTTTTGACCACATGTCTTTCAGTTGCCTTTGAAAAGAAAACAAACCTTTCTTTTAGTTCTTGTGTATGTATTGTACTCCTGTTGCAACTGCAACAAAGCAAAGCTTCCAGATACTGCCTGGTACTCTTTGTAGCCCGCGTATTTTAGAGATGGTAATATCTGATTTAATCTCAGAAGCATGGAGCTCAGCAAGGGTTTCAAAACAATGGAAGAATAGATAAGCCACATGCTTGGCTTGTGCCCTTGTGATGAATGGTAGTCAAGCTGACTAATTTTAAAATAACCTGGATCTGTGAGCAGGAGCTGGAACTTTCTGCACAGTCTTAACACTGTAGTCTATCCAAACAATTTCGTGCTAGTAGTACTGGGTTAAGGATTTTCTATCCTCAGTTGTTTACCCATGCAATCATGCTAGCACCAGCTATTTTGGAGCCTGTTGAGTGTGTTGCATCAGTGAACTGATCTTGACCAGAGTTTTTTCTGGAAAGAAAGGAGGCGACTACGTTTCATCCAGAGACTCTAGCATTCTCTAATAGCAGTGGCTTGATAAGGGAGTGTGAAGCCGGTTGGGGGAACTTTCTAGAGGATGATCCATGTTCTAGTTTTATTTAACAAGTTTTCTAGTGATATGTAATGGAGACAAAGGGCACAATTAACTAATCAATTATTTAATTTGGAAGGGCTGTAAATATTATCAAATGGAGCAAATGAGAAATGAAATAATGAAACCTCAAGTGAAACATATTGTAAAAACGTGCAAACCAAGGCTTCTGAACAATGTTCACTAGTCACATAGATATTAATGAAGTGGACTTATACAAGGAGTCTTTTAATAATATGTCATTAAAATGTGTGAATTATAATCTGATTGTATTTTAACATGGGACGTATTTTCTCAGTCCAAATCTATCCTGCTGACATCTTGATGGCGTAGCTGCACTGACCAGCAGTGTGAGCACTGAAAAATCAGGCTGTGGTCATAAGTCACAAGCATAGCTGCAGGTATATTAATAGCATTTGGTTTAGCTAGAATAGTTTTTTTCAATCAAGGGAGTAGGCTGAAAAATTATAACACTGCTGGTACAGCCTTTTTTTTAATGGTGTTTTTTTAACTAATTATAGAAATGAATTTGCTTTGTGAATTAAAAATAACTAAATTTTCAAGTTGTCTATTTCATGTGGGAAATTAGATTATTTGCTGAAAGATTTCTGTTAAAGGAATACTGGAATTATTTTACCAGGTGAGCTGAGTCACCAGCTTGTTTTCAAGGAGAAAGCTACTTCTGCTAATTCATTGTGACAGTTGCTACAATTCAATGTCAGTCTTTCTCCTTCCAGACAGGACCTTGGAATAAGTAACCATTATATTGCAAATGTAATTGTTAAGCTGTATTAATATTTTCAGACATCTTGTGGGAGCTCTGTAGGCAAGAGCTTCTTAGACTTGTGCTATTAAATGTGTTTAAATGTAAGTCTTCCTTTCAACAAATTTCAACTGGTTGTGATTTAGAAAAGTCATTCTAAACCACCCTTACCTTCTGTCCATTACTTAGCATTCAGATAAAACCTCCAAAACCAGTGTTAAGAATATTAGTTCCTCTATGAACTTTGCATTTTTTCCTTTATGGTAAAATAAACTTGTTCAGCAGTACAACTGTAGGGGAGTGCACACTCTTTTGCCTGTTCAGGTTACAACCTTGTTGTGTTTTTGTCTTTGCCTGTCAAGCTGAAGAAGTCTGGACTGCTTGCCAAACAAATCTTATGCCATAGAATTCAAAAGATGAAGGAAAATAAAAATTTAAGCTAATGGGTCTTCTGAGGCTTTAATGAAGAGCGAGGTATTGTCCAGAGCAATTTGGGGACTGGTAAATTAGAGGTAATGGTCATAACTATAAATATATTTGTGTTTTATTTCAGTTGGCTTTTGAAACTATGAGTGTAATATCAGTTGTTACTAATTGTATGCTGATTGGAATGTCTCCACAAGTGGATGCCCTTTTCCCAGACTCAAAAATGGATCTTGTTCTGACTGTGGCATTCGTAGAGGTAAGTGTGCCTTCAAACAATGCATGTTTTGTCAAATAACACAAACACCAGTGAAAATGACAACAGGAAGTAGACTTTCCCTCTCACCTGATATTGAAAGGAAGTGAAAATTTCCCTATCAAAGAAGGGTTTCAAAGTCTTCCTTTTTGATTTCTTTCTTTTCTGTGCATTCATGTACTGCGAATACTGTTGCCATACTTTCCCATGCATTCCCAAGATACTGTGTATTTGTGGCTTCTTGTATTTCAGGTATTTAGTAGTGCTATTTCAAGAAGCAAAATAATCACATTTTTGTGAACTGGTTATTTCTCTGCTTGATTTGTGACCCCAGCATACCTTAATAGACTTTGTACATAATCTTTATGGATGTATACTATAAGGCTTATGTGAGACAACTATGTGTGATGACTGTAAATATTGGTAATTGTGAGAGCATTTGGATTTAATCTTTTCCTAATTCTATGTAGTAAGCACTTGAGTGTCATTCTTTTTCGGACACGGAAGGATGTCTGTGGACATTTTACATAATAACTAAGATTGCAGGACTTT
The DNA here is from genome assembly GCA_013399855.1 of Oxyruncus cristatus. NCBI lineage: Eukaryota > Metazoa > Chordata > Aves > Passeriformes > Cotingidae > Oxyruncus > Oxyruncus cristatus. Next base: position 672,048 of record VXAY01000179.1, read on the forward strand.
GCTCTTATATATCTTCCCTTCAGAGTTTTCTTGTGTAGCATTGCCTTGACTTTTGTCATTAGGCTATTTTAGCCTTTAGGAACTGGATTACTTTGCTTGTGGGAGAAGGTCTGGATTGTGTATGTGTAATTACTAAAGTGCATTGCCTTCCCGAGGTGCATCAGGAGCACATATTTCTTTGTTGTTCTTCTTACAGGTGTTAAATGTTATGGAATGAATTAACAATAACAATTAACTTGCTTTGAATTTTATTTTCCAAGCCTTAAGGTTTGCATTGTATCTCAGATCAGCTATAAACATTGTGGAAAGGCAGATTCAGAAAACAAAGGGAAGAAAGTTTGGAGAGAAAAAGTAAATTAGTACTGAGGGGAAGAGAGGTTTTGAAGACCACCAATCTATAAATTAACATTGCCTGAAGGGACTGTTGGAGGCTAATGCTGGAAGAGCCAGAGGAGAGGAAAGGTAACCACTTGGTTAAAGAAAAGTTTTATCTTCTTCTTCTTCTTAA